>APFE031598220.1:171987-187737 GCA_000404065.3 Pinus taeda
GTAAGAGGCTGATTCTAGACGGAATCAAAGACCATTGCATTCCTCATGTGAGAGGAAAGAGCAATGCCCATGAGATGTGGACAACATTGTCCAAAGTCAATGATCATTTGGAGAAGCTTCTCAAGAGGGCTAACAGAGAAAATAGGCTGCAAAGACACATGCCTTCCCATTATTACACAAGGAATCAAGTTGCCAAGGTCAAAATCAAGAAGTTAAAGGAAAAACTCAAGGAAACCCTAATCAGGAAAAAAGAGAATGTTAAGTTAGATTTGCTTGCTGATGCTTCCCTCATATCATAGCATACGACTTCAGAACTTCATGGAGCAAATCTGGACCCGTTTTGAAGAAATTTTGATTTTGGTGGATTTTTGGAAATTTTTGAGACAGTTCTACTTCAAAATTGGTTTCTGAAGTAAGGAAGATGAATTTGACAAAAGTGAAAGAGGTTTTTGTCAATAATTGACCAAAGAACAAAAACCTCCTTTACTTTATACACAAGTGTTATTATTTGGGAGAAATTCCCAAAATATAATTGCTACAGGAGAGTTGTTGCACTTTTGGGAGTAGTCTTGGGAAAATTCATTTTTCTCTGTCATGGAGTGTCCAAATGACTTTCTTGATGAGTCAAATGATAACTAGACATCCACAACTTTCCAATGAGCTATCAAGAGTTGAATTTGGAGCAGGGGAAGGCCCTCAAATAACTCTCCAAACTTTTCGTTGTGTTTTTGTTGTGAGCATGCTGCGCTTTTCCAATTTTAAGTGACCAACTTCAAAACTAGATTCTGAACAAATGGGAAACTATTTTTGAAAACTGGAGGAGGTTTTTCTTCCTAACATACCAAAGAACAAAAACCTCTCTCAGTTTTTCGAACATCCTTATGGCTAGAAATATATCGCTCCACCTTTCAGCCTTATTTTTGCAGAAATTTGGCAATTTTTGGCACAGTCACCTTGCCAAAAGCATAGCGTGGGCCACGTTGTGCTTTTTCTGGAGAGCTCCAAATTGCAAAAATCTACATGGTTGGATAGATTTTGACCCCTACATCAACTTTGGACACGTGGCAACCCAAGTCATCAACTTTTACAAGGTGAAAATGGCCAAAAACCACCTAAAAACACCTTTCTGCCTTGTTTTTGGAGGCCACACTACACTTTTTGACCAGTCTTAGGAGAATTGATTTTTGAGGGGCTATACTTGGTCTTTTTTTAGTGCTTGAGGACTCCATTGTGTAGCAGACAGAAAGAGCTTTCCAATGAGCTATCATGAGCTCAATTTGGAGTTCAAGAAGGCCTCCAAAAGTGGCTTGCAAGTTCACGTTGCGCTTTTTGTAGCCCACGCTGTGCTTTTCATAGAATTCGCTGTGCTTTTTCCAGGAGGCTAGTTTCTTCAGCAGTTCGACCTAGTTTGACTTTTTCACTTATGTAAATGATGTAATTGAGTAATCCTAGTGTAAATATGATGTAGTAGTAGGTGATTAGTCTTTATATGTGGTTTTGATGTAAATTTGGGCTCATTTATGAGAGTGGTTGGAGTCAAGGTTAATTAAAGAAGTTGTTTTTAACTTCCCTAGACAACAGGGGTTTGGCTAGAACACCTCATGGAGTAGTTCCTAGAGTCATGGATTCGACCCTTGAGAGTGTGGAGATGTTGTTTTGGTCTTTATGTATCAATTTCTCAGTCATAGAACAGGTTGGACATCAGAGGAGAGATCTATTGTAGCTTGTACTTGAATATTTTCTGGAAATCAAAGCATACAATTTGTAGCTATTATCTAGGAATTCATGTGCAGTAAGTTTTTGATGTTGTTTTTTCTCTGTAATAGCTTTATATGAAAGATATTCATCTTCTCTTTCCATTCATCAGTTCTTCAGTGGTTTTCTTTAAAGTTTATAAACATATATCTTTGCATAAAGCTCTGTTTTTATGGGAATATCATTGTGTTAATTTCCTTCTTGTTTAATGAATTCATGCGCTCATGCTCATTAAAACCCTTTTGCATCTTCCAAACACTACACTACACCGACAAACCCTAAATCCATCACAGAATTATTGTTACCTTGCTCCTCCATATCTTTGTTGTTGTAACCCTTTGATCCTTTGACCTAGCTACCTGGTTTTTCTCCCTTATCCAACAATAAAACCCTAAATTTTCCAAAACCTACCCGAGCCTAGATATCTAGCCTAAAATCCTTTACATTCTAGTCATCTCTTGGTTGTGATTTGGTAGGGCTAGTTACCAAACTAAAAGCTTGGTTTGTGGTTACCTTCGTCGATCTCGTTATCAGCCTGGGACATTGTGGAGGATAACACTCCATTCATATGGGCTGAAGCCTCGCTATCAATATACCAAACATTTGCTAACGCTGAACTTGACAAGCGTGCAAATTCTTCTTCCAATATGGAAGATAATTCAGAGACATCTTGATTTTCCATTCTTCTTTGTGCTATTTTTCCTATTGATTTCTGACTCTTTTCTGTCCAAAAAACTATTGCAGAAAAACTGCATCTTCACTTGAAGACTGCTCTGTGTTGAAGCTTCTGCGCTGCTCCCTCTGTCATTAGCAACCTTTGATGTGGAAATTTTCCCCTCTATCGACTCTCTCAGAGAGAGATTTTCCTATGAAAATTTTGCCCTTTTAGACTGGACTGCATTCAATTTTCTACCTATGCAGCAATTTCAAATTCCCTTCTTCTCTTCAATGTTGGCTCTTCCGGTCTGCACTCCTGCTTAACTTAGCTCTAATAACATGTGAAAATTTCTAAATAGAAATCCAACTGCAGTGACTGATATTATTTCTTCTGCTTATTATTTCAAAAATAAGTTATTCATAGTGTTTCTACAACAAATATTGAAATAATTTCTATTGCAGCGTTCACAATTAAAATACTGCGAAGAGTAAATGCAAGGAAAAATACTAGCACAAGTATAATAACAATGACAGATATTTTTGGACAATTGTCCCTGGGAAAACCCAATGTGGGAAAATCGGTGCAACAGATGAGGGTTTCTTTATTTATCTTCAACAAAAATCTCATGTACAAGATACAACTAGCAAAATAGAAGAGGAATATTTGTGAGAAATATTACAAACGAAATTCTCACACTTCTCAGCTAAATTCCGACTCTGGAGAGGACTTGTTGCCCCCTTTGCGTCTCACTGTGTCAGCTTCTGCATAGGGACTGCGCAGTCCCAACGTCAATCCCAGTGTCACAGCCTTAGCGTTGTTCCTCTTCTGCTCTGCGTCTTCTTTTTGCTCCTGCACCCATGACTGACGCTGATGCCCTCACTCCTCACATGCAACTCTCCCTTTGATTCGATTTCCTCTTGCCGAACCTTGCCCAGTGAGAAAACCTATCTTACTTGGGTAACTGAGTATCTGCCCAGTGTGTTTTCCAAATGCCCATCGAAGTCCTTATAATCCTCCAGTTGAGTAATCAGCGGCCCAAATTAGATTCTAATCAATGGCTCAAATCATGTTGACTCAATCCTCATCTTCTTTTAGAAGTTTCACCCACAGTTTGATTAATACCCTTTAATTATTTTAATTTCTTAAGTTTAGACTTAGGCACCCATTAAAAATAACTAATTATTTTAATAAAACTGTCTCAAGGTGGAATTTCCCAAAACGATTTTTGGGTATTGTGGAATACATGTGTCCAAGCCTCCCTGCAAATTTTGAGGCTTAGAGCACATCCGATGCTACCATAATCAACACACACCAGTGTTTTCCCATTGCCACTGATGATTGTGACGATCTTGCTAGCAACTCCCTTCAGTGCAACATAAGCTGCTGGCTTGACCAACTTTACCAGAAGATGAAGGGACTGTGCCTCCAGGGCCTTGATCTTAACCCTGGAATGGATTAGCCAATGAATTAACAATCCACTAGACTCCACTCTTCAATTTAAATCCAGAATATACAATGTTTGTCAGGTTTTGTTTCTTCCTTTTTGCACTCAGGAGATCTTGTGTTACTGCTAATACCTATGATAGGCTCAGTACCAATAAAAATGGTCAATGGTACTCTGGAAGGTCTCATCAACTATCATGGCTAGGGATGTGATTATTCCAAGGAAAAATATAAATAAGTGTTTGGAATTGTCTTTCAAGTTTCAGAGTTATATTGTTTCTATGACCTGAGAAGCATGTTTCTGTGCAACTAGATTGTGACTAGTCACTAAACATTCTCTCTAGATGATCCTTTGGCTATTGGCTTGGGGATGTTTTGCATGACAGTTGATCAGTTATGTTGAGGTACACAGTAAATTGCCTCCAAATCTGGATATGTTTTCAATTTCATGATAATTAGTTGTAGTTCTGAGTCTTGACATTTAATGAAACATACAAAGTAATGACAGTTAAGCTATTCTTGGAAGCATATCAACAAGCAGGAAAGCTGTATCATTGGAAAATTGATCTCGATAGCCTGCTTTCTTTTGTTGGTATGTTGTTTACTACTTTTCTTCTACACAGCTAGTTGGGCCATTGTGCATACTGTCTCAAGACTTTCCTGATCAAATGAGATGGCCCGGCTCGTTGGTAGTCAAGAAATATAGTTTTTGATGCAATTGCAATTTGCTTTGGGTACAAGGCAGCATTGGACTTGCAGAGAGGCTGGAAATGTCTTTGAACATAATATTATGAGATGAAACCATACCAGCATCTGGAGATACTATTTGTATTGGAACGGGTGAGTTGAATATGGTTGGAACATATATTGTCTAAAGTTTTTCTACTAGGAATGGGATGGGAGTGGCCACTGGAAACTATAAAATCGGGTTTGGTGAGTTTCCTAATGTGGTTGAGATAAGCCTCTGTTTTACTCAAAACATAAAACACTAGCAAGATACTAAAAGGTGTACACTATTTATAGTCATTTCTGGTAAGTGCAATTTGAAGAAGTTCTGCATGAAGGTGGGAAGAGGATGACAAGATGACCTTAGTTTCCTGAATGTCACCAACTGCCATGCCTTTTGGAGGGTCGTACTTGAGAAGGTAAACTCTGATCCTTTTGGAATTCTTGTCCATTGAAGTTTTCTTAAGAGCAAGCTAGCCCAGGAAGGACTTTAATACTGAATTTTCATCTGTCAGATGTTCTCGCATGCAATGCTTGGAAAAAAGGCAAGAAACTGGAACAATAAATATGGCAGATATGAAGAACTGGAAAAAAGAGGGAATGACATAACTTTGCTGGAAACATTGTTTGAGGCAATGGCTGATTGGAAGATATAAGAGCAGGAGTCATGCAAAAAAATTGAAAATGGTATTTCTTGCAGGAAAACTGTGATGTATAATTTCTCTTGCAAAAGATGAGTGCTCTATTCCTGAGTGGATTCGTGACTTGCCTGAAGTGGCATTTTCCATTTCCAGGATCAATGCATAGTGAAGTTTTTGTGTTGATATGCTGATAAACGATTTCTCTTTGTTTGAAAGAGTTTACCTAACCTTTCCTTTGTTTTGCATGAATTTAATCTCATGAATCATGACGTTTGAATTTACTAGTCTGCAACAAACACAAAATTCATTTGAACGTATTCTATTCCTGTCCATTCTGTTGCATGCATCTAAATTCCCTGTGAGTGCAATGTTCTGTAGGAGTGTAGCCAATTTCTGACAAAACTGTATGCACAATGAAATTGTGACTGCATTGAACTAAATTGCTTATGTGAAGTGGCATCTACCCTCTTTTTACTTTTTCCAGTTGGTAGAAAGTGTCAGAGGAATTATGCTTAGCATTCTTTTCTTTTCATTGTTTCATTAGAGCTGAGCTGAGCATTACTATATGTTTTTTTTCAACTACATTTCCTCCTGTTTAAGCAGGCAATGTATACAGAATTTCATCTTCCAGCTGAATCATTTATTCCAATGTACATATTTCTCTCTGTTTCTGTTTCAAATGTTTTGAGATACATATCTGCAAAATGAAGTATATTTGGTTCTTTGCTATATAACAGAGCTTCAACAGATCAAAGCTGCAAAAGATTGGCCTTGTAGAAGTGGCTCAATTCAGTACACCTTACGTTTTGACCCGGTAACATCAAAAACAAGTGGTCTCTTCATAGCGAAGATTGCTAAATTGGAACCATAGATACAAGGATGCAACTCGGTTATTTATGATATCTAGTGTATATTTTTAGTTTGTTTCTACAAAGAGTAGTTGAAGACCTTACAGTGTGCATTGAAAATGAGTGGGCTTGCTCATTGCTGATATTCTGTTACAAATAAGTTCTGTAATTTTTTTTGTAAGGGTGGTTCTCTCATTTTAGTTTCAAGTTTGAACTACTAGAAAATCATAAGCTGGTTTCTCAAAATTTATTCCATCCTTCCTATTGGTTTATTCAACTTAATTTTCTAGTCATTACTTATTTATTTGAACGTTGATAACATGAAAGAATGTTTTCTTATTTGTTCAAAGTTGTTCTATTTGTATTATTTTGTTGATTTTTTTGTTATTTATTTACTCCTTATCCCTTATTCCAGTCAATACTGATTTGTCATCTTGAACTTTTTCTTCTAAAGGCTGGACTGGTTTTCCATTGGTGTTATCTCATTTGTTATACAAAGATATTGTTAACAAAAAGTATATGCTTTATGTTTCAGAAGCATTTCACATGAATCCATTTTGTTCACTCGACAATGTGATATGGTCAAGATACTAATGTTCAACCTTGAGTCAGCAATAGAAGTAAAATAATATGTCCATCTAGCTGAACAAGTTTACATGAAACTCTTTAGGAACTATTTTATTTTATCCACAATTTTTCTTTTTTTGTACGGTAAATGCAAGCTTCTTAGCTCAAAGGTTATGCAATCTCCATTAGACAACCATTGCAAAGCATATTAATAACTTAATACATATGTGCAACCAAGCAAGTTCAAACTAGAAGGTAATGCATACTAGGATTTGGTATTAACAGTCACTATGGATGGCTTGCTTCGTGCCTCCTGCCTTCTATTGCATCCCCAAGTGTGGACTCCCCAGCAACCTCTGTCTGCAACTTGATCTAGCTGGCTTGATCACTTATCAACTACTTGTAATATGACTAATGTACCGAAGAAAACTCTCAAGATTTTGAATGTAACTCAATACGACAGCATAAATATATATGGTTGAAAATTGATTTTATTGATCTTTCAAAATAGATTTACAGCAGATTCATAACCCAAATTTGAGTTGTTGAGCTTGTTAAGTACCAACTACGGGTCAGTCTACCTTAGTATAAAACTTGTCTACAGAATGTGGATCTGACGCAGAGATCAACTGCAATTCTCCGACCAACTCTCTCATGTGACATCTCAGCTTAAGGGACTCTCACACCTACGACAGAAAGACTTAGATCTCTGACAGAAGGGAGATCTCAGAGAGACTCTCTAAGACTCTAGGATCTTTGCTCCTTAATTTCCTGATGATCACAAATGAGGAGAGAGTTCACTTGCGTTAAGTCCAATAGATGCCAAGTGTCAGAAATCAGACGAGCTTCTAGACAGATTCCTTTTAAAGAAATTACTAAAACCAGCCAACTCTCTTCTTTTGAAAATATACATTGGCCCCATTACAATTCCAAAGATGTACACTTTCCTTCATCCATGTTTTCATAAGCATGATGGAGATCACAATCTTCAAACTATTCCATCATGTCATCATTGAACATCTGATAAAGTGCTTGTAAGGCAGGGCAACAAATCCTTGTGAGATTGGCGACCCCTTCATTATCACTGGCCCATGCTTCTTCGTAAAGTAATTTAAAAAGTGTGAATGGAAGGAATGTCCATGTGCTTCTTCATAATCCTTAGATTCTGGAAGTACTTGAATTTATGTCATGAGATATTCCACTTGAAACTTGAACCAGAAACCAAATAGACTAATAGTGTTCTTGCTCCTTAATTTGAGATAAAATAATTCAAAAAATAATTTCTTGAAAGATGAGTCTCTGAGGTAGATGTTTTGCATCAGTGTGATGAAGCAAGGCAACCAAGAGTAATGAGAGACTAGAGAATTACATTCAAATGCAAACCAAAGACTTCTTCTATACATAAACCAGCGTAGATCCATCTTAAGTATGGATCTAACATGAGCCGAGAGGGATCAAATTTCTTCACATGCAAACTTCTTTAGAGTGCAAAATACAATGTGTAATTTTTCATTGTTTAAATTGTAGTTTTGAATGCTATATAGAGTATATATACAGGATCAAATAAACATTTTAGCCATAAGAACTTACTTTTTCATGATATATATATATATAATTTTTTTAAATGATATACAATGTATACATAATTGACATTAAAATATTTTACATAACATGTACAAGGATAAAACAGTGCGAGACACGCAAGTAGATTTCAATGAATATTCAATGAATTGATTGAGCAACAATACTCAATAATAATACAAAGATATCTACAAAGATAGAAACATCAAGTTTCTATGTAAAGAAACAGTTTCATCTAAGAAACTGCTAAAGGAAGAAAATTAGAAACAACTAAAAGAATGAACATTAAACTAAAATAGTATTATTCTAATACCCTCCCTTAATGCTCAATCTATTTACAACACCAATAGATCCCCTGAATTTTACAAACTTATCAGGACCAAGAGGCTTGGTGAAGATGTCAGCAGGCTGCTCTATTGTGGGAACATATCTCAACTGAACGGATCCGTCTTCAACAAGCTGGTGAATGTAGTGGCAATGAGTTTCCACATGTTTTGTTCATTCATGAAAAACGAGATTTTTGGCAAGTTTGAGCACTCCCTGATTATCACAAAACAAGGAAGTAGGACCTGTCTGGGAAACATGCATATCTGCAAGCATACGTCAAAGCCAAACTGCCTCACAGGATGCCTTAACTGCTCCCCGATACTCTGCTTCTGTTGAGGAGAGAGCCACGGCTTGCTGCTTCTTACTAGTCCAGGTGACAATGTTAGATCCTAGACTAAACACATACCCAGCTGTAGATTTACGATCATCAACTGAACCGGCCCAGTCAGAATCTGTGTAAACATTGAGTATAGGATCGGAATTGCAAGTGTATAGGAGTCCATAATCAGAAGTGCCACACACATATCGTAGCACACGCTTTGCTGCTATCCAATGATCAGATTTAGGAGCTGACATGAAGCGGGAAATGTAGCTCACTGCAAAACTGATGTCTGGTCTGGTTGCAGTAAGGTAGATGAGACTGCCCACTAATTGCCTGAATAAAGTTTCATCCACAGAGAGAGAGGATGACTGAGCAGAAAGTTTGAGCCCTGGTTCCATAGGAGTCGTGGCTGGTTTGCAATCCTGCATTCTGAACCTGTCCACAAGATTTTGGGCATACTTGGACTGAGAGAGAAAGATGTGATTCTCAGTCTGCCAAACTTCAACCCCCAGACAGTAGTGAAGAAGTCCAAAGTCTGTCATATCAAAGGTTCTGCATAAGTCTTGTTTGATCCCATGGATCAAATGTGCAGAGCTGCCAGTAATGATAAGGTCATCAACATAGACAACCACAAACAAGATATCATCACCAGTATGCTTGATATACAGATTTGCATCAGATGGGCTCCGCTGAAAACCATGATCTGTCAGGTACTGATCAATTTTCATATACCAAGCCCGAGGAGCTTGTTTCAATCCATAGAGCTTTAGCTAATCTACACACTTTCTGTTCTTGACCAGCAATCTTAAATCCTGGAGGCTGTGTCATGTAGACTTCTTCCTGTAAGTCACCATTTAGGAAAGCACTTTTTACATCCATTTGATGAACTTTCCATTTGAACTGAGCTGCTAGGGCAAGAACAAGACGTATGGTACTCATCTTGGCTGTAGGAGCAAAAGTCTCCTCATAGTCAATGCCTTCCTTCTGTGAGAATCCTCGAGCCACAAGACGAGCTTTATACTTGTCTAGAGTTCCATCGGCTTTGTATTTGACTTTATATAGCCATTTGCAGCTAATGGGTTTTTTTCCTTCAGAAAGATCAGAAAGGATCCATGTGTGATTTTTCTGAAGACTCTGGAATTCAGCGTCCATAGCCTGTTCCCACTCAGATATACCCTTAGCCTCTGAATAAGTTTGAGGCTCAAAGATATTGTGTAGATTAGCCATAAGAGCAAAGTTTACTGTAAACTGTTGTTTGCTCTTATGTCTAGAAGTTCGTCCTTCAAGGAGTTCATCATCCCTGAGATCACCAATGGTTTTAGCCCACCATTTTGGCTGAAGAGTAGAGGAACCAATATCAGGAGGAGAAGAAGAAGGTTCAAGAGCAATAGGAGAAGCAAGAGAAGGGTTATTTTCCGGAGGAAGCTCAGGCAGTGTATTATCAAACACTGATGCTGCATCATCCCTCCCATCAGGTGGACCTATCGGAAGAAGAACACTGTGAGGTTGATCCGTAGAACACTGCTCAGAAGAAGAAGACTGAAAGAATCCTCTGTCTTCATCAAATACCACATCCCGACTGAAGCTAAGACGACCAGTGGCAATATCTATTAGTCTATAGGCCTTGTGATGATCACTGTACCATGTCATCATGAGTTTCTGGCTTTTGGAATCCAACTTAGAGCGCTTAGGAGCTGGAATCCAAACATATGCAATTGAGCTGAATACTTTGAGGTGACTGCTCTTAGGCTTACGGCCAAACCACACCTCTTCGGGAGTCTTCCCTTTAACAGCCTGAGTGGGTGATCTGTTAAGAAGATAAACAGCAATAAAGACTGCTTCAGCCCAGAATTTGTTTGGAACACTCTTGTGCTGTAACATGGAGCAGGCCATTTCAACAACCGTGCGGTTGCGGCGTTCAACAACATTGTGCTGCTGAGGAGTGTGGGGTGTAGTGAACTGGCGTTTTATGCCATGAGTATCACAGAAGTTGGAAAAAGCAGAAGAACAAAATTCCCCCCCGTTATCTGTCCTAAGAGTCATGATATTACAACTAGACTCTTTTTCAACTAAGGTTTTAAACTTCTGAAATATACTAAATGCATCAGATTTATATTTTAGAAAATATACCCACATCTTTCTACTGAAATCATCTACAATAAGCAAGAAATATTTGCAAGCAGTGATAGATGTATTCATAGGACCACAAATATCAACATGAATTAACTGGAGTACCTTAGATGCGCGCCAGGATTCTCCATTCGTGAATGAAGATCGATGTTGTTTGCCAGCTTGAAAAGCGCCGCATACGCCCAACTGCTGAGTCTGAATATCAGGTAACCCTGACACAAGTCCTTCCCGAGAAAGCTGAGAGAGATACTGCATGTTGAGGTGACCATATCGCTGATGCCATAGAGTGCTGATGGGAGAAACACGAGCTGCTAGAGCCACTTCTGGAGAATCACCAGTGTCAAGAAGCCTGTATAAACCATGATCTTCTAGGCCAACAACAATTGTAAGACTAGTCTCCTTGTCGATAATAGAGCATTTGTGCGCTTTGAACACTACATCGAGCTGAGGAGAGTTCCTCATAATCTGACCGACAGACAACAGATTAATTTCCATACCAGGAACATAGTACACATTCAGGAAGATGAGTGTGCGGCCACCAGACTGGATTTGAATTGTACCTCTGCCAACCACTGTGTATTGTTCACCTCCGCCAAATACAACGGAATCACTGAAAGGTGAGAAGTCAATAAACCAGTCACGCCTGTGAGAGAAATGGTGTGATGCACCAGAGTCAATGTATCGGGCAAAAGATGGAACATGATATGAAGACCTTTTAGTCATAAAGGCGTAAAAGGCAGAATCTGTCTGCTCGGAATGTTTTGCAACATTCGTTGTCTGATGGAGCCCTCCCTGTTTCTTCTGTTCAGAAGCAATCCTCTGTCGGCAATATTTCTTCATGTGGCCAAACTTGTGACAGTAATTACACTGAACATTTTTCTTCCTAGCAGGATCAAAAGACTGAGAAGAACCTTTCTGCTGAAAGGACTGAGAGGACTGATATTTGGCAGCAAAAGCATTTTCTGAGGAGGCTGATACTGTACTACTACCAAACTGTTGTTTCCAACGATCCTGCTGCATGAGTTTGGTGCATAACTCTGGAGACTTCAGATCAACATTAGTGGCGGTAATGTTGAGTGTTTCTATGAAGTGCTCATAAGATTTTGGTAGACTTTTCAGAGTGATGACTACCATATCTTCTTCCTCCATGGTGCGACCTATGGCTTCGAGCTGATCTCGAATGTCTTTAATCTTGTTGAGATGTTCCTATAAAGACATGTTCGTCCATCATGATGGAGAACAACTGATTTTTGTGAAAGAAAGCTCTGCTCTTGTCAGATGTCTCGTGCAGTTCTTTCAACTGTTGCCAGATCTCGACAGCTGTCTTGCCAGAAGGAATCTGCGGTAACTGATCATCAGCCACAAAGAGCTTGAGAAGCATAACAACCTCTCGATTTCGATCATCAAATTTATCTTGATCGGTACCAGCTGTACTGGGACGAAGCTCTTTGCGCAAAACGAGCCGATCAAGACGCCTATATTCAAAAATGGTCAACATTCTTTATTTCCAGATGTTATAATTGCTGCCATTAAAGCGTTGATTACTTTCTAACATCAGATTGGTGAGTGAGGCCATTTGTACATTTCCAAGACAATAGTGAAGTCTGGCACAAATTTCAATGCTGATGTCAACTGAACCGGACAAAATCTGATAGGTGCAGTATAAAATAGAACTAGAAATTGTAATATTTATGGGCAGATGATAGCCTGTACAGAAGGTATGCTTGGATCTCAGCTTTAGAAAGGTGAAAGTTGCTTTATACACACATCATAAAGAAGATAAATGCATGTGTTTTAGCTCACTGTATCACACCAAAAGAAAAAATAGTCATGTCAAAAAATTTCACGTCCCCTCCTTGATTAGATGCCACTGAAACTGGATGACTGTAATTGTAAAAACCGGTGTTTAAGAATGGTCACTGCAATCGTAATATACTGAATACTCTAGTCTGCAAGGAGATTAAGACCAAAGTGTCATTGTATTTGCAGCAGGAAGCAATGGGTAACACGCAGATAGTAGGGCTTGGAGACAAGAATATAGCCAATGTAAGATTATATTTTATCGATTCAGCTACAGTGATCCAGTATTGCGTCCGCACCAGCGTGACTTGTATTGCGTGACCTGTATTGCATGACTTGTGCTATGCGGATCCAGAGAAAAAAAAATTCGTGTTTAAATAAATCGCAGAAATGTCATATAGACCAATGATTTCACCTTTGTGCGAGCAGTTTCTTTGACGCGTGGAAATTTTATATGTAGCCGCCGTTATGGAGCACCGGATTTAATGGATCGTGGAGCAATCTGGCGTCGAGGGTATTGAGCACAACATCTGATGTTATGGAGCACATCGTCTGCATGCTCGATCGTGGCTTCTCAGCAATGCTCGATTCTATTCGTCATCGACGTTGCTTCCGCAGTCCACGCAGAAAGATTTCACCAGCGGCAGAGGAAAATGTCTCACTAGGATGGGAAGTGCCTCACTGAACACCAGGCTAAGAGCTCTCGATCAGGGTTATGGTGCAGACACGTAGCAAGAAGTTGAGTCCAAATACAACCAAGGAATGAGCAGGGTAATAGTAAAACCCGAAACAGAGCCCACCCTAGACTCAATAAGTGACAACGTCAGATAAAATGGAGAATCCACTTCTGTATCGAGATAGACGACTGTAAGCTTTTATCACAGTGAGCAGAGCGGAAGCTAAGACTCAGTGAAGGCTATCTGGCTTACAGAGGGCTCGACCTTAGAAAGGAATGACAAAAAGAACTCAAGAGATTAGGATGCAGAGAGAATCACTGCTCAAGAAATCTATTTTTCTGGCTCTGATACCATAAAACAGTGCGAGACACGCAAGTAGATTTCAATGAATATTCAATGAATTGATTGAGCAACAATACTCAATAATAATACAGAGATATTTACAAAGATAGAAACATCAACTTTCTATGTAAAGAAACAGTTTCATCTAAGAAACTGCTAAAGGAAGAAAATTAGAAACAGCTAAAAGAATGAGCATTAAACTAAAATAGTATTATTCTAATAAAGGAGACATTTTATTAGCACAATTTAGTTAGCTTAGGTTTTAAATAGTTTATTTAAAGCCCACAGTTTATTATAGCCCCCAGTTTATTATTTTTCTATTTAGAGCACGTGTCAATTCGACGGAGTGACGGACGAACTTACACATCCCCTCATACTGGGCTGTAGAATGAACCTCTCGGCTCAATAACTCATGGATCTCACACTAGTTTCTATAGGTTAAGTTTGTACATAAAAACTCTAAACTACTTTGACTTTGGTCTGGGCCTTCATCTTTTAACACTGACACACCTAAATATGGGATTTGTTTACAATACTCATAATTACTTACATTATTACAAGCATTTGCCCATAATTCAAGAATTCTATATTCTTTAGGACAACATTTTATCGTTTCCACCAAAAGTTCTTGGGCAGACTATCTGGTTCTATAGGCTGCCTCCCTTTTTCTTCTCGTCAACATCTTCATCTGTAAGATTGCAATTTATTGAAAATCTTTCATAAAATTGGGACTTGCTTCCCAAGTTTGCATATCAGCGAGGCAATTATCCTTCACAGGTTTAAAGTTAAATTCAAAATCATAACCATCTAACCATAGATTCCATCTGAGAATTCTACTGGTGCTTTGTTCAGGCTGCTTTTCATGGTGCACCATGTCGAAGATGTGCTTGAGGTCAGCCTTGAGTTCTGTGTCTTTAAAGACTTCTGAAGCATAAACACATATCTGCCCCGGTGTACCTACTTGATTAAAACTCCTGACCATGTACCATTTGAAGCATCAATGTCGAGAGTGAAACTGCATATTCTTGTAGGAAGAGTGAGAAAGGGCAGTGCATCGACTTTATTCTTTTCACTGCTTTGGTCATTTTGTTGGTCCATGGCTCTAGAGTTTTGTTCAATCTTCTATATAGAATAACTGTATCTTTGGATTAATGCTCATAGAATTTTCTAATCATTTAAACATCCTAAGAATCCGTGGAGCTGATTTTTATTTAACATCACATCAAGGAAATTCTTAAGTTTCTGTAAAACATGTGGTTGAAGAGAAATTCTCCCATGTTTAACATACAGACACAGAAATTCAACTTCAGTTTTAGCTATTTCCATTCTGGCGGGAGAGAGATTTTTTAATGCTCTTCAAATCTTTGGAGCTAATTAAGATGCCCTCGGTGTAAATAGTAAAAAACGGAAGATGCTCAAGTATGTCTTCCATGCCCTTTTGAAACTCAAAGGGGCAATTAGTCAAGTAAAAAAATGGAAGATGCTCAAGCATGTCTTCCATGCCCTTTTGAAACTCAAAGGAGGCATTAGTAAAATCAAAAGGCATGACCTTCCATAGATATTTTTGTCATGCAAAACTACAAAACTGATCTTAAAACTATCTCTAGGACTAATAGCAATTTGCCGAATTACAGATTTTAAATCAAACTTCTAAGTTAAACACATTGCAATTTCTAATTTTAGATAAAATTGCTTTCTTATTTGACAAGGGATACTTAATGGGTATTAAAGCTTTATTCATTTTTCTGTAGTTTGCCACTAATCTCATCTTCCCTATTTTCTTCTTTAAATGTTTATTGACATAAAATGTTGGATATGCTTGTGGACTTCTACTTTTCTTGATCAATGCTTTCTTCAAAATATCTTCTATGTCTTCTTTGCACATCCATTCCTCTTTGTGACTTGTTACTCAACCTTCAGGAGCGGTGGTCCA
>APFE031598224.1:1190-29374 GCA_000404065.3 Pinus taeda
GGCTGACTTCATTCAAGGAGTAGAGCAACTTCGTTTCTGATTTGAAGGAATCAGAGAGGAAAGCATTGCAGGAGTTGAAATGCGAGATCAAGGAAGCAATCACAAAAAATGAATTCAGTGAGAATGAAAACGCGAAATCTGATGGGATCAAGAATTGAACCCGTCACCTGTTGAGAGGATGGATCAAAATCACAGCAGCAGTAAACAAAAAAAAAATAATAATAATTAATCAAGTCAAAATTATTGCATGTAAATGGGCATATTACTGTAAGACCTGGTAAGGCATGTGTACCCCTCGGTGATCACCGGTAAAGTCTGGGTTAGACCTAGGTGATAGGGGGGATGTCAAGTTAACAATACCCCGAGTAAAAACTTTGAGGGGGGTAAGAGCTAGAGTGAGCGGGATTGTCTCACTTAGCAGGTTTGGCTGGAGTTAGTCAAGGAACCCCAAGTCAAGTTTAAGGGGGGAAATTGTTAGGTAAACTTGACTCAGGATAGAGTCAAAAAGTTGACGAGGTTAAATAGTGATGGTTTTGGGGCACATGGTATTGTGCACCCATGGTATTCTGCCCGTGGTATTATATGTAATGGAGCCTATAAAAGGCTGGAAGGACTTCATTGTAATGCATGGCCTGGAGGTGAGCGGTGAAGGCTCACTTGGCCGGATTGGCCAGGGTTTTGGCCAAGGATAATGAAATTTCATTATGATTGGGTTTTTCCCCGGATTTGGGGTTTTCCCGGATAAACATGTGTATTTATGTGTTTATGGTTATTGCTGGTTAATTTTATATTTATTCCTCTCGGTAATTAATTTATGTTCTTGGGTAAATGTCTTAACAGAAAACATGGGCACAATAGTAGGCATAAAACTTAACATGAATTGTGCTGAAACAAATGTGGATACTACAATGAATGTAAAATAAAAGGGACACAAACTTGAATGCAAAAAGGAGGAAAATTTGGATGAAAAAAAGTATGTAAACATGGACCAAACATGGGTGCAATAGTGAACACAAAATTAGTTGCAAAATTGGACAAATCAAAAGTGGATGTAAAAGTAGATTCGAAATGGGATGCAAAAAAACATAAACAATATTTGATGCAAACTTGGACAGAAAAGAGGATACAATTGTGGATGCAATGGTGGAAGAAAATGTGGGTTGAAACAGTAGGCATCAGATAAGGCACAAATCATAGAACAAAAAAAGTGGATGTAATAATAGACAAAAAAAAAAAAAAGATGCAAACTTAGATGCAAGACAAGATGCTATAAGGGATGTAAAAGTGGATGCAAACATGGGTGCAACATGAGAAATAAAATTGGATGAAAAATATGGATGCAATGGAAGTACATGCAAAAGAAGATACAAAATGAGATGCAAAACGCAACACAAAAGTGGATACAAAAATAGATGCAATGTTTTATGCAAAAGAGGATGTGAAGATGGATGCAAAATTGGAAGAACACGTGGGTACAATAGTAAGTACAAAACATGGCACAAACTATGTCACAACAAAAGTGGATGTAATGATAGATACAAAAAAAGAAGCAAATGAAGATGAAAAATATGATGCAAAAGTTGATACAACAAAATTCTATGCAAAAGTAGATGCAATACAAGACACAAAACCTGATGCAAATCTTGACACAAAAGTGGATATAAAAAGGGATTAAAAATAGATGTAAAAGTCAATGAAAACCTAGATGTATATGAGGATACAATTGTGGATGCAAATTTAGAAACAAAAGAGGGTGGAAAGGGAGGTGTCAAACTAGGTGCAAATTATGGCACAAGAAAAATGGATGTAATAGTGGACACAATAACAGATGAAAAAGAGGATGTAAATATGGATGCAAAACAAGATTTAAAAGTCAATGCAACAAAAGTAGATGCAAAATTAGAAGCAAAAACTAGCCACAAGCGTCGATGCAAAACTTGGAACAAAGGGGATGCAAAAGATATGCAAAAATGGATGTAAAAAATTATTTAAAAAAATCATGCAAAAGAGGATGCAAGAGATGATGAAAAAGTTGATGCAAGTGTAGGCGCAAAAAGTGGATGCAATAGAGGATGCAAAAGATGGTAAAACAAAATTAGGTGCCAAACTTGATGCAAAACATGGTGCAAAGGATGGCACAAAACTTGTCATAAAACATGGCGTAAAACTTGGTGTAAAATCTGGTACAAAACCTATTACAATACCTGGTGCTAAACTTGATGTAAGACTTGGTGGAAAAATCGGTGAAAATTTTGCATCAAGTTTTGCACCATATTTGATAAATGGACACAAATAGCACCAAAAATGGTCTCTAGATGCAAAAAAGGAAGCAAAAAGGGATGCTAATCACAAGGTTTTGTTGTAGTGAAGTGGGTGACTTAATTTTCAAGTGGGTGACAAGGTTTGGTTGCATTTTCATAAGGAACACCTTTTTGGAGTCCATCAAAAGCTTCAACCACTCTGGTAAAAGAATTATGCCATCACCAATGTTATGGGTGAAAATTATTTCAAGATAAGTACCCCCCATTCTTTTGTCTGCACCCATTATTCAATGTGGACCACCTTTAGCAATACTTTCCACCATTGTTGGACACATTAGAAATTATCGAGCAACTAAGATCAATAGAGCTCAACCCATATCACATTAAACAAGCCAAAACTCATTAGATCATAGACACATATATTAAGAACACTCTCCAATAGAGCATTTAGCTGTATTGCATTATCAAAGCTTGCTAGCTCCTATACCAAGGCAAGTGGCTCACTAGGGACCAAGTTCAACAAAAAATTCCCCATCTCATGGAGGCACTCAATGCAATGGGGACCATTACTTCCTAAGGGGGAAGGACTGATCTAGGTGGATATTGGTGGCCACCCACCTATTCCACTTGGACCCCTAACATTGTTTCCTCTCAGTTTCCTATTTTTCAACACAATTTCCTATTTCAACAGTTTTCTATTTTTGGTAGTTTTTGGGTCTTGAACTTTTGGAGTTGTTTTGAGGCCCTAAATGACATTTTTTGAAGAAACGGAAAAACCAAAATTTGTTTTTCGTGGATAAGCCTCTCTAATGAGCTATCATGCACACTAAATAGAGATCGTATGTCAATGTTTTGACCCAAAGAAGTTAACATTCTAACTAACCCCATCAGGGCCCATAAGCTTTTAGTGCTCCATTCCCTAAGGTTACGTTTTTGGATGTTTAAGGTTTATCATTTCTTTTTCATGATAAAAACATCCTCAAAGCCTCATTGTAATAGATTCTAGAAGTCATGTATCCATCATGTCTCCTCATAGAGATAAGCTACCATCACTTGAGCTAGTTTTCTTTCATTCTGCATGCAAATAATTTTCAACATTTGCTATTTATTAATTGAAGTTTAGTCTCATTGTATCTCCGTGTTTATGTTTTATATCTATATTTGATTTGATTCCTTCATAAATTTGGACCACCCCACTTGCGAAATGTGCATTTTATAGAATTAAGTCGCTTTCACCATACTTGGCATAGATAATGTATTTCAATGTTAACATATTTCTGAATGGACCATCATGGTCCTTATGTTTGACTTTGACAAGTGGGTTAATAACCCCTCGCTCTCTATACTAAACAGTTAAACCAATTTTTTAATGGAAGTTATTTTTTATTTCATTCTCAAAATCTTTAGCATACTAGTTGTTTTTACCTTTCCTTTTAATAATTATTTCTCTATTTGGTCAACTGACCAAAATGGAACTTGTAATATAATATTCATATGATTATTCAACTTTGTAATAATAGAAATGGCTATTTTGTGTGATTATTTCTGATGCATCAATTATATATATATATATATATATAACTTGGTTACATGTTGTGTGATTATAGTAGTATTAGTACTTTGTTTATAGAACTCCCATTTTTCCTACACCTTACACTATTACTTTTTTTTTCACTATCCTTCAGGATATGGGGGAAAACCCTTACTACAATTTACCTTTATTGTAAATTAATTTAACCATACATGACATAACTAGGCTATGTTGGTCAGAAGAATAAATATTCTTTCTTTTACATGGCTGATGAATAGCCAAATTATTTAAGTTCTCCATTGTTTTGCTTAGCATATATAATTGTATCCAATGGTTCAAATCGTAACTAGATGTGAACATCCCATGGATATATTGTCACTTGCTTTTATATAGTCGATGAGTTTTTCTTTCCTAGCAAAAATAATACCCATTTTGGAACTCTATTTTACAGTTAGGATTTTGCAAAAACATAGGATAATTATGAATTTCCTAGATTCTTGATCGACTATAACACAAGTAATGTCACTAAAGAAAAGAATACTACATAGATATATCCCTCAATTAACATGTCCCCTCTAGTTAATTCCAATTCCAACCCCTTCTATACTCATTACCAAAAATTTTAGTGAGACATTAGATATATATAGCACCATAAAGCATCAACAAAATATCTCACATAAACTTAAGAGATATTAAATACGCTAATAAAATTATTTGACCAATATAACTTGTTGGGAAAACTATGGGAGACATCACATTCCTCCCAACCAACAAGCTTCCACCTATAATTGTCTCCGAGATAAGACTTCTTACGCATCCCTTGATGATGGACTCACTTGGTAGTCCGAAACGTTGGGTTCAAAAAACTCTATAACAGGTCATTCCTCCTCTATCTATAAAATTCTTACGTATTCCTTAGTGATATTTTTATAATTTTTTCCCAACAATTTTTTCCTAGCAACATCTTTCTTTTAGGGTTTGTACCCCTTTAATTACCTAGTATTTTTCTTTTTGATTAGGAAAAAGTCTTTCCTTTTTCTTTTAAAGCACGTATTTCTCTCTTGATGTGAATTTCTCTTTCTTTTCACCCAAATTAGCATTTATCCCCGTCTAAGTTCTAATTTCCAGTCAACATAATATTTCTCTCCCACTTTGCTATTATTGAAATGACAATTTTCTCTTGGGATGTTTAGAAGCATGTTTGGGAAGGTCCACCATATGGACTTGACCACTTAACAACTTTCTAGAATAGTAAGAAGTATATATTACTCATGTTCTCTTTTCCGTAGTTTGACAAAAGCAAAACATTTATTCATATCATAAAATATAATTACATAATAAATCAATTCAAATCATAGCCCCCACAACAACTTAAACAATAATCGCAATAGTCTAAAAATAGTCATGTCTTCAAAAATAAAAGCATTGGGGTATCACAAAGTTGATGAAGTTATGTGTATTACTTGAATCAATCAATTTTGTTACCTTTTTCTTTTTTATATATCCTTCTATCTTGAGGTTTTGTGGGGTACTGATTCCGACCATTGCATAGAAAGATATCGCTAGAGTAGTCTCTTTTATATCTAGATCTTGTGATAGTTCCATTTCTTGATCTTCTTCATATTCACAATATATGTAGAATATTTTATTCTCACTACATTTGTGCCTCTTATTGTACTTTCTATCATATTTTAAACATATTCTATTTTCTCTTCTTTCATCCATTTATTGATATTTCAACCTTGTCAATTTAGAAGAGGGTGCATGATTTTAGTTATAGTTATCAATGACCAATTTTCTAGTAGCCATATTTATACTTTCAACTTTCCTTGCTAGACTAAAAGTGTGCATTAGAGATTTAGTTTCAAAGAGTCAAACCTCATGTTGAATGATTTCCGTTAATGTTTCCATAAATATATCTAATAAATTATCCTTTGAAATGCTCTTTACCCTAAGACTAAACATTTTGGAAATGTTGAGTGCTTTATAACTAGACTTTTTTGTCGTATATTCACCAATTGAATAAAGAATGTATTTCTCTTAATATTTCCATAATATGATATCAATTTCTTTGTAAAAATGGACCAAGATACAATAGAATCTTTTTTTATTTCTCAAATTCATTGATACCATACATGTTTATCTTATTCTAAAAACATTGGCTGCAATATTTACCTTTTGTAAGGTTTCCATTTGGTATAAATCAAATTATTTCTCTATCTAGAATATCCACGTTACACAATTTCTACCATTAACGTCCTCATATTAATCTTTGGAATGTAGTAGTTCCTTGCAATTGAGTTTAAGACCTATTCATGTGGATATTGGATAGAAATTTTTTTATTATGGTTTTGTGAGTCAATATTTGTTCTATCCAATTGTAATAAAATACTCCCCATTTGTGACTAAGCCTCAATACCATACTTCTCCTTATGCTCATGATTTCCTTTAATCTCCATATACATTTTAGGAGGCCCTTTAATAGAATGGTTTGTAATTCTTTTAATTATTCCCTAATGGTATTTTATGTATCTTCCTTACTTTCTTTCATCTTCTTTTTCATTTTATCCATTATTGATTTTTTAAGGTTTTCTTAAGAACCTTATAAATCTATCTTTCACAACATACTACCATCCATTTCATTAACTTTCTTCTCTAATTTGGAGGACCTAAATTCTATGTCTTCATTTTCTTCATGAGTCTTAAATATGTCTTTAGAAGGTTCAATTGGTGTAGTATATTTCTTTGGAGACATAATAATAGTACTCCTCTTTATCATAACTTTCAGTAAATAAAAAAATCGGATATTATAATAAAAACTTATGTCACTTCTAAGTTACATACCTTTAAAACCTTAATTTAGATAACATTTGAATAACATATTTTTATCCTAATGATGAACCACAATAGTTGGTTCGAAACATTGATCAAACATTCGTAAATGCGATGGATTTGGAAATCAATATACAATAACATAACTTTTTCTTGATACATAATCGATATTTTAGGTCTTAAGAATCTAGAATAATGGCATATAGTACTCTAATATGTCTTCTTTAAAAATCCATTAGCCTAACCAAAATTCGATGTGTCAAGTGAAATTTATGGTAACTTTTCCAAAAATTGTTGATTTTTGGCCTCTTCGTAAGACCAAAAATGTATAGTGTGCCATTTATCCAATTCTTAAAATATAATTTTGAAATTTTAACCTAAGATACATAGTTATGTTTCCTCATATCTCCAAAAATTCCATAGTCTAAAGTTCCCTAGGAAGAAATTAGCATCAAATTTTCCATGGTCATTTGTTTGAAATTGATTTTAGGACTATTTAAAAACCCTATCTCCCATAGGGAATATCTCCAAAATTATAACAAACCATTTATTTTTTTATATTTATGTTGATACTTATTCATTATTTAATAAAAATTCATGATTTGGAACTTCCTAGAAAAAAGATTATAGTGAAAATTTTGGATGAGTCATTTTGAAATAGATTTCAAGGCCAATCACAAGCCTTAACTGCCACAACATATATATCCAAAATTATAGTGGGCCAAATTAAGAAATTATAACCATATGTTCCTCAATATCTCACCTAAATCTATTCAAAATATCACCATCTGAAACATCCCAAAAAATGTTTTATAGAGAAAATTCCAAGATGACTTGTTTAAAGTAAGAAAACCCTATTTTTGTATGCTCTAATGTCAAATGATATGAACCTTGCACTTTAGAAATTATAAGAAACCAATAATCGCAATCCACTTTGAGGGGAAAAACTCCTTTTACGATGAATACAATATATAAGACAAGACCTTATAATCCTCAGTCTAAGTCTCCTTAGTATATATAGGAGCCAAAGAGTACAATTGTAATGAAATGAGACCATGAAAAGTTCTAGCCTACATAACAATATAATAATAGAAATAAATTGCTTAATATCTATGGATTAGCAAAAGTTTGGTTAACATGGGACTTATATAGGACTTAACAATAATTATGAGAAGACTGGTGAGGAGTGGTACCAAACTAATTTAGGAGTATGGGATGCATACCCATTTTGGAGACTTCTAGTTCGCCATGTAGCTGAGAAGGGCTAGGAGTAAATTTTGAATGGTTTGTCTTATTCAAACACATATGACACAAAGAAATGAAGAATGAATGAGGGAATACAAGATCAGTAAAGGGATCCCTTTTTTGTTGTGTAATCGCATAGTGACCATAGTTTTCTATGTTAATGGGTCTAGGATTAGTAATTTAAAAGAAAAATCCATATTCCTATATGTGAAGGAGAATGGCCTTTATGTCCTATACCCTCATTTGAAATTTGTAAGCCCTAAAAGAAGTTTCCTCATAGGGAATTGGATCTAGCTCAGGGGTGGCCAATTATAGGAAATATATAGTGTATGAGTGATAAGATAAATGTATTGCATGGTCTTTCTTGGGTGCTAAATATTACTCCTTTCATTAATGAATTCTATATATAGGGGTTTTATTTGAAATAAGTTGTGATGAAAATGGGATGTGTGGTTTAGAAAGGTGAATTTATATGTTTCCTTGAGATTTGAGGCTCTCTATGTATTATGTAATGTGAATGGCCTTACAAGCTAATTGCTAGCTTGAAACAACTATGACTATATCCCTATTTTGAATGAGAAGACTTAATAGTTCTTTGGTGGCGGGAGACCTTGTTTCCTT
Organism: Pinus taeda; assembly: GCA_000404065.3. Taxonomy (NCBI): domain Eukaryota; kingdom Viridiplantae; phylum Streptophyta; class Pinopsida; order Pinales; family Pinaceae; genus Pinus; species Pinus taeda. The sequence continues at coordinate 9,681 of APFE031598224.1, forward strand.
TAGAAGTAGATAGTGTTGTTTTTCAAGCATGATAGATACAAGCACTAATTTATGAGATACTAATAATTAATTCTAATGATGTAGATCTAACTCTAGTTCATCATTAAGCAATTACACTTTAGAAATTAAACCATAAATGCACAAGGATAGTAGAGATCATAATGCACAAAGAGAACACAAGATTTAACTTGGGAAACCCACTTGGGGGGGAACCCAAAAACCTTTTCCTTAAATAAATATGTACCAAAAACCATCGTGTCCAAAACCATGTGCGAAAACCATGCACAAAACCATAGATAGGTCCGGCCAACCTAATATAGGGCCCCAAAAACATTTCCTTGGGGCGCTACCCCAGACCCTGTAGAGGGGGGCTACCCATGCCCCTCAAACCCCCTATGACCCCCCCACTGTGCAACAAAGGGGGGGACTCCGCCCCCCCTCTAACCCCCCAGTTAACTACGTGGGCTAGTCGTGGAAAGAATATAACACAACCCAACATTCTCACACTTGTTGCTTTCCACAGGCGGCCATAATAGAGCTTAGTCATTTATCTAGCCCTGCAATGCCCATTGTTTCTCTACACCAAGAGAACTTTTCAGAGCTCACAAATTTTGTCAATGCATCTATAATATTCTTCAAAGTGTCCACTTTTACTAGCAACACATTTTTGTCTTCTATAATATCCCTCACAAAGTGATACTAAACATCAATGTGCTTTGTCTTTGAATGATAAGTAGGGTTCTTTGCTAATAAAATTGCACTTTGACTATCACAGCCTATCCTTACAGCTCCCTGTACTAACCCCATACTTGAACACAATCTCTACAACCAAACTGCTTCCTTTCTTGCATGAGTGGCTGCCATGTATTCTGCCTCTGTAGTTGATAGTGCCATTACAGATTGTTTCTTACCTATCCAATTGACTGCACCTCCAAATAGGTTAAACACATACCCACTTGAAGATCTTCTTTTGATCTAGATCTCCAACGTAGTCTGCATCAACAAAACCATGAATATCCAACACTTTGTCCAATCTTGGTCTTCCTTGGTAGCACAAGCCATAATCATTAGTGCCACACAAATACTTGAAAACCCGATTCACTGTTGTCCAATGCTCCTTTCCTAGTTTTGACATAAACCTGCTCAATAATTCCACTTCATGTGTAATTTTTGGTCTAGTACAGACCATCACATACATCAGGCTACCAACTGCACTTTCATATGGAACATGGGACATGTCCTCTTCCTCTTCTTGTGTCTTGGGACATCGTTCAGTAGATACCTTTACACCTACATGAATTAGAACCTTCACCAGATTGCTACCATGCATATTAAACCTCTGAAATATTGTCTCGACATACTTCCTCTGGTTTAACCAGAGCTTTCTCTTTTCTCGATCTCTTTTAATTTCCATGCCCAAAATATACTTTGTAGCACCAAGATATTTCATGTCGAATTTGGAGGACAATTGGGTGTTCAAATCCTGGATAATTTCTTTGTCATTTCCAACCAGCGACATATCATCCACATACAAGACCAAATAAATAACACGGTCACCCATTAATTTAAATACACACAGTGGTCTGCTTTGCTTATGGTGAAGCCAAGTCCCCGTATAAATGTATCAAATTTCTGATACCACATCCTTGGTGACTGTTTTAACCCATACAAAGACTTCTTTAACTTGCATACCATTTCATTCTTACCCTCACCGCAAAGCCTTCAGGTTGCTTCATGTAGATCTCCTCTTCCAGATCCCCGTGAAGAAACGTTGTCTTCACATCCATCTCTTCTACCTCAAAATCAAAAGCAGCAGCAAGAGATAAAATTAATCTAATAGAAGCTACCATGGCAACAGGAGAAAAAATATCACCAAAATCAATTCCCAACACCTGGAAATAAACTTTTGCTACCAACCGAGCTTTGTATTTCTCCGCCTTTCCTTCTGCATTTGTCTTCTTCTAGAACACCCATTTGCTCCCAATGGGTTTCCTTCCAGCCGACAACTCCTCCAGATCCCATGCCTCATTTTTGTGCAAAGATGCCATTTCATCAACCATGGCCTCTTTCCAGAGTTTGCCATCCTTTGAATCTACTGCTTCCTTTCACAGTTATGGTGATCATCATCAATATAGATAAAGAAAAAATTGAATAGAAAGCAGATGGACTATACCTTTCGGCTTGCCCTTCTTTCTTGAACTGATCTTCTCACACCCAAAGTTTCTGGCTCTTCATCTTTCTGATTCCTCCTCATGCCCTGTTAGGTCAATTCTTCCTCCTTAAGCTCAAACTCTATTCTTCTCAATTTCCTTTGCCGTTGGACTTCATTGTTAATAATATATTCATCTCTCTGAACACCAGCATCTTTGGTTGTACACAACCTTCCTTGACTTACATGGTTCCAAAGCTTATAACCCTTTTAAACCATCCTTATACCCAATTAAAGATGCACTTTAAATTTACTATCCAACTTGGTTCTTTTCTCCTTTGGAACATGTACATATGCATCACATCCAAATATCCTCAGATGTGGAAGAGAGGGTTTCTTACCAGTCCATGCCTCTTTTGGAGTCTTATCCTCCAATGTTGATGAAGATGATTTGTTGACCAGGTAACATGATGTCTCCACTGCCACTGCCCAAAATTCTTGTCCTAACCTGGCACCACTAAGCATGCTTCTTGCCCTTTCCATCAATGTCTTATTCATTCTTTCTGCAACTCCATTTTTCTCAAGTGTGTATGGAGTAGTTTTCTTCCATGCTACACCACACTTATTACAGAATTCTTCAAATTCCTTGTTGCAAAACTCTCCACCGTTATCTGACCTCAACACCTTTATCTTCTTCTATGTCTGGTTTTCCACTATAGCCATAAATTCTTTAAGCCTGTCAAAGACTTCAAATTTCTTCTTAAGGAAATATATCCATGTATTCCTTGAGAAGTCATCTATAAATGATACATAGTACACAGACTTACCCAGTGATGGAACCTTCACAGGTCCAAACAAATAATTGTGCACAAGCTATAATATTTGTTTCACCCTCTTACCACTAGAGGGGAAACTCACCCGATTCTGCTTCCCATATACACAAGTTTCATAGAAATCAAAATCCAGAGAGCTATTACTCATACCTTCTACCATACCTTTAGAATGAAGTATTCAAAGGCCCTTCTCTCCAATATGTCCAAGCCTTTGATGCCACAACATGGTCTTCTCTCCAGAGACCACTAGATTTACTGCTCCACTTTCAGGGACCACAGAACTGTTACACCCATCAACAACAATGCTACATTGGAGCTTGTACAGAGTTTCAATCCGAACTCCACGCATAAATACCAGTGCTCCCCAAACCATCTTGTAGGGATCCTTCTCAAACACTGTTTTTACACCTGCATCATCCAACTTGCTTACAGAAATCAGATTTTAGGCCAATGCAAGAATATGCAGAACACCGAAAGTGTTCTAACCCTTCCACCTTGCAACTTCAACTTTACTTTTCCGTCACCAATGATTCTAGCTTTCCTATCATCCCCAAAGAATACATTACCATGATCATATTTCTCATACTCACATAACCACTCTCTATGCAGCGTGAAGTGAAAGGATGCACCTGAGTCAATCAACCATGCCTCATGATCTACATGTGTACTTGAAGAAGCTAAGTATACATCCGCAGCTTCATCTAAGGTGGTTTTCACCTCTGCAAAAGGAGAATCATTAGATCCCTTTCCTTTGTCAGGAGCTTTAGATTTACATTCCCTTTTGTAGTGCCCTTCGTTTCTGCATTTCCAACAAAATACCTGTTATCACTCAGATTTTCCCAGAAGTTGTAAGAAGGGGAAAGGGATCCGAGGTAACCACAAACCAATCTTTTAGATACAGAATCTAGCCAATCTGTATCCAGAGAGGGCTCTCTCTTTAAGTTTTAGCTTTGTTTTATAAGGTTTTAGGCTAGTTATTAGAGCTTCGGGTTTCGTTGAATTTGTTGGTGAAGTTCAATAACAAAGGGGTAGAACTGAATAGTTTAGTCCATTGGGCTAATGGAGTCAGGGAAAATGGCTCAACTAGATTTGGTTTCTCAATAAAAGATGGCTTCATAGGGCAAGATAGCTGAATAGGGAGAAAATAGAGACTTAAAAGGATGGGATAGGCTCAAAGGGTTAAAGTGCAACTAAGAATCCTTCAACATACTTTAAGAGAGTAGAACATGACTAACCATCAATAATGAGCAATTAAGAATTCTTTACTAAATGATCAAGATGAATAAACTAGGAAATATGAGCAATTAAGAATTCACTGTTTATGCTAGTTCAGAAGAAAACATTGAGAACAAAAAACGATTGAAGACAGATTGCACTTAAGCACTTTCTGAAATAATATTTTTCGTTTAATATTAAGATATGGAACATAATGAATATAATAAACTAGAAAACATTAACACATGAGATATAAGATACTTATTTGTTTTATGTCCAACACATGAATCCTATGAAAAGTCCTTTACATCAATCCTTCATCCAGCCAACCATGAAAAAATTGTCCAACAACACTTTTTATTCCAAAATATCAGTTTTACAGCAATGTCAAAGAATCCACCCTCAATACTCTGAATGGGGGTGTATTTATACAAAACCTTTACAATGAAATATCTCATAACAAAGTGGGATATAAACTGGGATGACTAATCATATCTGTCAAGAAAATAGGGCTAGAAGACTTTGTAGATGACAGATAAGGCAACCGAATGGTTTGTTGTCCTTATTCTTGAGAATGTGCTGGAGTTAGGCCCTATGACTTGGCCTCTTGCTGTCCTTGGTGTAATTATGTGCTGGCGGCTCTGTTTTGATCTTCCTACTGATACACTTTACCTACATCTAATACACTTTACCTATTGATCTCTTTTCATCCTCTTTACCCTCATTAACTGTAGTAAAAATCAAAATTTACCTTTTACCAAAGATAAATTACAAAATTTCAAGCATTTCTTCCCACCATTTTGGCTGTGGTATTTTGGTTTTCTGAAGCTTTATGAGGGTTTCATCTGTTTTTGTATACCTGAAAAATGTGGGCTGAATAGGGAACAAGTGCTTCAATTCATGCTCGACATAGAATAAGTTCTCTAGGCTGTCATAGAGAACTCAGCCTGTAGGGAGTGCTTTTATTCCTGATACACTTGTTGATGAACTGGCTTGATTGCCTACATATTGATTCAATTTATCCACATAATATCTATGCTTCATTAATCTGTTATTAATCACTAAAGGACTTGGTAGCCCTTTACTCTGCCAAATGGCAAACTTCTCCATGAAAGCGTTAATCTCTGCCTGCATGTCATGACATCTCCTTTCTAAATTTTACATCAAAGTTTTCTTGGTTAATACCCTTTTGATTTCAAAAATGGTTTCTGTTCTATCTATGATGCCAAATTCTTCTAGCTGTTCCTTATTCCTGGTATTCAAAAAATGTATGAGCCTGTAGGCTTCCTCGGGCATTTTTCCTAATTGTGCTTTTGTCTTTTGAATTTCTTCCTGGGTTGTCTTCACTAGATCAATCTGCTCAAAAATTAATTGGATGGATGGCCAAACATCATTTATGGATTGAGTGATGTTAGCCGAAAGAATTTTCTTGATTTTTGCCAGAGGCTTGTCAAGAGTGAGATCCTTTTCTAATGTTTTCACTTTATTTTCTAATTTTTTAATCTCTCTTGTCTTTTCTACAACATTTATCTTTGAGAGTTCATAGCTTCGTTCCAGCTTAGCAAACTATTCTTTTAACTTGTTTAGCTCTAAAACTTGTAGTCTCATGTCCTCCATTGACTTTATTAATTCCTCTGTGCTCAAATTGGCACTGTTGCCCTGTACTATCCCTGTTGTTCCTGTTGTTCCTACTATTGATGTGCCTATGACCACCTTTGTTGTGACTGATGAATTGTTTGGTACTAATGTTGTCCCAAGTGTAGAAGAAATTGTTGTTGAGACTACTGGTATTACATCATAAGGCTGAGAGGTTGACTCTCCCTGCTTGTCCTTCAGTGCCTTTTCTAGTTCTTGTTCAGTTTCATTCAGTTTCTCATTAAGTTTTAAAAGTAAATCCATCAACTCTTCTTTATATTTCTACTTTATAACCTTAGCAGTCTGTGGATGCCTTGAAGGAGGCAGCTTTAGCTGCTTCCTCAAGGAAACAATATCTTCATCTTTCTTTTTGACCAATGATTCTACACCCTTCACATCTTTGGGATCATGTCCCAATCCAAGAATAATTTCTTCTAAGGACATTATTCTGTTGTCTTTAGCCTGGGAGGAGGCTTTATCCAAGTGTAGCTAGGCCGTTGTGTTATCCAAAGAATTTTGTAACCTATGGGCCATCATTTCCTTACCAGTCAAGGTTGAATAAATCATTTCTCCAGTTTGTTTATGCAATTCAATCTGATCCATAGGATGAATATCCTTTGCCATGACCTCCAAATTTGTTCTAAGATAGTCTGCTGCTATTTGAGGTTGTTGCACTTTAGGCTTGAAGTAGCTCATTATCATTTTGCCTTCCTTAATGTCATAGGCTGACATTAATCTCTGTTGATTTGTGGGGGCCATTTTCAAATATTTATTGTAAATTTGAAGCCTCAATGGATCATTTCTGGCCTTTATTTATGTAAATTATTTCTTGATATCTAAGGCATCTCTCATTGGTGGCCTGAAAGATGATACCTCTGCACTTTGCTTCCTTTCTAGCTCTTGTCTCTATAAGCTAGTAGATGTTCCTCCCACTAGAAAAGTGTAATAGCTATATACTCCTTCTCTCCTCTGGCTATCTGTTGTCTCTTCAACAAATTCCTCCTCTGAAAGGGGATTTAACCTTTGCCTTTTTGTTCCAGGCTACTCTAAGGGTCCACTAGCAGGGATAGCTACTTCCTTGTCTCTCTTTTTATTCCTTTCCTCATTCAGAGGATTTTACAAGCTTGGAGGTCCTTCCACATTGGTTTGAGTTGGAGGAGTTGGCATTTGGACATGTTCTTTGGAAGCTTTAGTTTGCTTAGACATTGTAGACTATTGTGTGACCTGAACACTCGTTTCTAGTTCTTTACCTTTTGATGACCCTGTGGTCGGTGTGTTGATTTCCTGTCAAGTTTGTTGAGAGGTTCTAGCAATAGATGCACCAATTCCTGATCTTTGTACCTTCCCAAAAGAATCAAGGTCAAGTGTTTTATCAAAATCTTTCATAACTTTCTCAATATTGACCTGCTCATTCTCATTTTCTACTAAGGTCTCTTCTATCCATTCATCCATATTTACAAACTGTTTAATCTATGGGATCCTATAGTGAATGTATGGTGACAACCTATTCTTCATTCTTCTATCACATATAAAGCTATTAGGGTCATATGGTATCCACCCAAAACTCTTTCGTAACTTAAGATGATCTTCTAAAATTATTTCAGCTTCTCTCCATGCCTCCCTAGTGTTGCAAACAAAAGGGCCTAGCTGATTCTTAATTCTAAGCTGCACTTTCTTCTTGGCATTACAAAATGGAATAGGTCTATATTTATCATTTTCCTGAAATGTTCCAATGGAAAGAGTCTCATTGGAACATACTTTGGTAGCTTAAAGGGCAGAGCTCACACCCATAGATCCTGATTTCTGTATGGTTCTTATATAGGTATGAGTCACCTATCCTGTACTGCTTGGAGAGTTGGAGGATTTTCTTCATATCACCATTGATCCTAGGAGGGGAAACTCCTGTCCACAAAGTGGTTGCTGGATGGACAAATAGATCTATGAACTCAGTGTAGGTGTAAGGGGTCTCAAGGGACATATGGAAAATGGGACTCCAAAATATGATAGACCTGGGATTTCCTTTGGTGTCAAGTTTCCTGACAGGGAAAGGGAAGTTCTCTAACTAATAATACAACATAAGATGATAGATGAAAATGGTATAATTGAATACTCCTTCATCGTCTAGTCTTAGGAATTGATCATGAATCTTATTGGCAATGTAGGAAGCATAGTCATACTTAACAACAGGTGGTTGTCCAGGAGTAAAAATTGACAACAACACTAGGGTTACCTCATCAACGTATTCGCTAGTGTTAAATCCCATAACTAAAGATATCATATCCACTATAAGTCTGCCCATATCTGTGAAAAAGGTCTGTGCATAAGGAGGGGGGCCATTGGGCTTATGCTTTTCTAACATGAAGGTCTGACAGATGCAAATGAGTTTTGATTGGAGTATTTCAATGGATTTCTCAAGTAAATATCCCATAGACAGTGGAGTTAGGGCTTGATCAGGGGAAAATTGTAACATTTCATTTATGGATGCAGTTGTTATGGGGAAAAGAACTTTTTGACTTGGGGACATAATAGCTCTTAGGTTTGGATCATAATTGGCACAACATTGATGAGTTATATCAGAGAAAACATGGACTGAGGGAAGAAAATACCTGGGGAGGTTGGATTCCCACAATCCCAGGATGTCTGAGCCATTTAGGTCGTTGTCTCTGGATTGGGAAAAAACCTTAAGATGATTCTAATTAGTGGATAGGTCCTTTATTTGGAAGTATTTATTTGCAAGAGCCAGATAGTCTAGGTCCTTATGAGGGGCATTGAGAGGTGCAACATTCAAAACAACAGGGCTTTCCATTTCTGGTTCTTGTGGATTCAGAAATGGAATTTAGGTTTCTTGTGAAAAATAGGCCAAACAAAATGTTTGGGGACCTATATAGTGAAACAAAGTTTGAACTTGTACTGAATTTGGCCTTTTCTTGTGGAATATACAGTGTAAAACCAAAAATTGCAGGGTTTCGGTGGAAATTGGATAAATACCTATAATGGGGAAGTGAACACTGCAATGGCAGGTTAAATGACAAGTTCCAGAGTATGTCGATGCAAATTTTTTGACTAGGTGGCGATTGGAAAGCTTTAGCAGTTGACTGGGACATCGCTTTGCATGGGAGCACGAGTTGTTGTACAGAATAATGAAAATGACATTTGTTTGTTTTATTAAACAAAGTTAAGGTTGGCAGGGATTGTTTATTTTCGGGCGAATGACGTAAGCCAACAATGACACTTTGTCGTATGCAGAGGGCGGTATGCGGTATGGTGTCGCACTTCTTTTGGGATCGAGTGGTATTCGACCGAGAGTCAATGATACCATTGATTACCTAACGCATGGCAGAGGTACAAGATGAAAACCACCTGGTGATCGCGCATTAATGCACAGTCACCAAGGGGGGCATGATATCAATAATGGTCGTGGGATGAGGGGAGAACGATCAGACGGGCAATGGGAGAGTGATATGGTGGAGCTTTAATTGTGGTGAGCCCAACTTAATTAAAAGTTAATTAATTATATCGAGGTGATTGTGATAGGTCGAGGAGGTTCTTAATTAACCGTGAGGGTTAATTAATTCCTTGCTAATGCAGCGAGAGGTTTAGTTTCTTAATGAGTCAAATATTAACCCATTAATCCAATTTTAACACTGATTATGGTTATATTTAACCGGGTTTGGGATATATAACATTTCGGGGATTTCTAAATATATTTAATAATACGGGGAAGGGTGACTTTTTTTTCGGGAGTTATATAATATAAGTTAGAAATTAATATGAAACAATGTGATAAAAAGCACTAAGTAAACATCAGAATGTACATTTAACTTAGGCTTAAGTGGAAAAAAGGGGTTTTATGTAATATTGTGTATTTTTCCTAAGTAAAATAGAATTTTACTTAGGAAAAGACTTATGAAAGTGAATGGATTATGGTTTAAAGTACTTAGGCTTTTGAAATTATTGGGTCGAGGTCCCGGTCCCTACAAAAGCCAAAGAAATGCTCTGAGCCCCTCCAATTTAGCAAATACACTAGTCCTTAGGGGAAATTAGTGAATAATTAGGGAAAATGAGAAGGGGAGTTAATCATTGTGACTTCTTTTCTTGTGATGTCTTCAATGTAGTGTATGCCTTTGCCTTATGATGAAAAATGAAAGATTAACACATTTAGAGACATTATTCATCACACATAATTCTGCAACATCATCTACTTACCCTACCTCCTTTAACCTAGCATTTTTTCTTCTTTATTAGGGTGCACCTAAACTGGCAAACCCTCTTCAACTTCCTTTTCTTTTACGTAATTATTTCTATCTAAATATACACTTATTACATCCAAGGGCTCAGATTAAACTGTTGAGCTCATTTTTATTTACTCTACCTATCTACTTATCTACCAAGGTTACACTATTGGTCATATATTATTCTCTATTTTACAACATGAAATTGGAAGATGAATGAGCCAAGTTTAAGCAGTTTGACTATTCATGAATTGTGGCATAATTAACAAGCTGCACACAATTTGTTTATTACACAAAATGGAAAAAAATTGGCATTTAGACTTGCACACTTTCCTGGTATTTTTTGTTTAGGGTTCATTTTCTTTCATTTTTTCGATCATCTTTATTCTTTTTACCCTTTGATTTTTCTTTTAGATTATACCCTCTTTACATTTTTTAAATTTTTTGATTTTTTGAAAACATGGAAAACCTTTGCAACAAGAGAAGGTATGAACATATTACTGAGCTCATCAAGTCAATCATGACATATGACACCTATTGGTATAGGGGCCTAACACTACCTTTACAAGTTTTCCTGGAGATTTAGGTCTCCCTCTAGATTTAGATCTCCCACTCGATGACTTATTTTTGTTTCTGTTCTGAGACCATCCTCATACAAACAAGGCATCACCATTCTTACCCTCCATTATTTTCTGTCTCATCTCTTTCGTCAGCAAAGATGAGACAATTTCATCAAACTGTAAGGCAGTTGCATTTCTACCTATTGCAATAACCAGACTGTCCCATGAATCTGGCAGATAAAACAACAAAATGATGCACTTATCTTCATTTGAAATTTTAATATCAACAAATAATAACTGACTTACCACAGTATTAAATGCATTCAGATGCTGTGTCACTGAGTCTCCATCTTTCATCCTCAGGTTATATGGATTTTTCTGCAGGAATAGTTTATTCACTAGAGACTTAGATTGGTACAAAGTCCCTAACTTGTGCCACAAAGCCTTCACCATAGCTTCCCCTGATACATTCAGCAATACTGAATCTGAGACACATAATCGTATTGTGCTCTTTGCCTTTCGATCCAACTTCTTCCATTCTTCATCAAACACTCCCGTTGGTTTAGTACCTGGATCTACCATGATCCACTGATCTTTATCCACCAATAGATCCTCCATCTGAGTTTCCACAACTCAAAGCTCTCACTATTAAATTTCTCGATCTCTATATTTCCACTGCTTACCATCTTCTTTCACCACTAGAATCAATCTCGCAGATCTCCCACTGAATAGGGCCTACCATAGGCCCGAGCGAAACCCCTCGGCAACAAAGGCGTCCCCTTGAAGCCAAAACATCTTTGATACCAAATGTAGGTTTTAACCCCGTACAAAAATTACCTACACACGAATTCTAAAACACAAAAAATAAACAATGCGAGAGCATAACATATAAAACACATATACATAGGGATTTCCCCTGGATCCAAAAACTAGGAATACCAGATTGATTTTTCATTTTGTTCCTTTCAATGTTACAATACATATTTATACATGTTGAAGCATCCAATACCATGGATCAAAGACCATTGCATCCAAAACCATGGACCGAAAACCATCGCGTCCAAAACCATGTGCGAAAACCATGCACAAAACCATAGGTAGGTCCGCCCAACCTAATATAGGGTCCAAAAAAAAATTCCCTGTGGCACTGCCCCGGACCCTGCAGAGGGGGGATACCTGCCCCCTTCAAACCCCCTAGAAAGGGGGGGCTACCTACTCTGCTGCACAATTAGCGCAACGAAAGGGGTCTCTGCGCCCCCTCTAACCGCTTGGTTAACTACGTGGGCTAGTCGTGGAAAGAATATAACACAACCCAACACTTTGGTGGCGGGAGATCTTGTTTCCTCTAGAAGTAGATAGTGTTGTTTTTCAAGCATAATAGATACAAGCACCAGTTTCTGAGATACTGAAAATTAATTCTAATGATGTAGATCTAATTCTAGTTTATCATTAAGCAATTACACTTTAGAAATTAAACCATAAATGGACAAGGATAGTATAGATCATAATGCACAAAGAGAATACAAGATTTACCTTGGGAAACCCACTTGGGGGGGAACCAAAAAACCTTATCCTTAAATAAATTATTCAATTAAACAAGAGATACACATAATACTGCTAGTTAACTATGATGGTCAAATTGACCAAAAATGTTATGGTCAAACCTAGTCAAACAACCCTCTTTTCAAGTCACCCTTTTGCCCAAAAGTTTTGGCCCTCTCTGATTTTCTTAGGCCATTTAGACCTCCCAAAATATGCCGAAAAACATGACCTTATTGTTAGAATAATCTTCCCATAATTTTGGCCCTATTGCCCAAACGTTCGACTTGCTGGCTAGAATATACCTAGAAAGTCACACCTATGAAGTTAAAGATAGAGAGAGAAATAATGGAGATGAATTCATCCTACTTCATATTTATTATTATTTTATGAGATGATCCAAGTGGATATTGGTAGCCACCCACCTATTCCACTTGGACTCCCACCATTGTTTCTTTGAGTTTTTCAGTTTCCTTATTTGTAGCACAATTTACTATTTTGGCAGTAACTTCTAGAGCCATTTTGAGGCCCGAACCGATGTTTTTTCAGGAAAACTGGGGCCAACGTGGGTCGTGGGCTTATGTTTTCCATTCAAAATTTTTAGTCCTCGACTAGATCTTTCTAATAAGGTATTGTGCCCGTCAAATGGAGATCGTATGCCAAAGTTACGACCCCGAGAAGTTGATGTACCAATTTACCCAAATGGGGCCCATAGTTTGGTGTTTCATCTTCTAAAGTTTGTTTTTTGGATGTTTAGGGTTTTCCATTATTTCTCAATAATAAATAGGCCATTTAGCCTCATTGTAACACAGTTCATAGGCATGTATCCACCACATCTCTTCTCATAGATAAGCTACCATCGCCTAAGCTAGCCTTATTTCCATTCTGTTTGTAAGCATATTTCAGTATTTGATATTAATGAAATGAATTGTTATTTATGCTACATATATGTATTTATGGTTATATATGTGATTTATTGCATTCCTTCTTAAATCTGGATCAGTGTATCAAAGCGGTCTGCTCTTTCTCTATTTTTCTTTGCATGTCCCCAACGACGTCGGGATATAAGGAGTTAGGGCTCGATCTGGTTGAACATTTTCAAGATCAGCCTCGCAAACCTCGAAGACTGCCCATGGGGGAAGAAAATAAAGACAAGGGAGTAGGATATATTATCAAAATATTGCTCAAGGAGGCCCTTGAGAAACAAAGGAACACGATGATGGATAAATTTGTCCAGATCCTTTAACGATTGCCCACTGACAGCACATCCACATCCAACAGCGACTCTGGAGTCTCCACTCCTTTTAAGGTACAAGAAAATTTTTACATTCCCATATTTGAGGGCTAAATAGATGTAGACGCCGTAGATAAATGGTTAAATCTGTTACAAGGATATTTTCTATTCATGATTTTTCCAGCCAGGGAAAGATTACTTTTTCTCTTCTCAAATCTGCCCCCATGTTAAGGACTAGTGGGAAACCTACTATGAGCAAAAGGAGGAAAGTAAAATCTCATTGTTTTCAGCTGCACCCACTTGGAATTCTTTTTCAGATGCCATCAAAGAGTAGTACTACCCTGTCGGGAGCTATGAGGATAAATACATAAAGTGGACCATGCTATGATAGGGAAGGGTCCAAGATGTGTCGGAGTTTACCAATGTTTTTCATACCCTTCGCACAAAGTTGCGTGTTAAGGATTCTGAAAAAAATTGGTACTCAAGTATCATCATTGCCTACATAGGTACATCTAGGAAGAGATGGAGTTCCTAGACATATCCTCGCTTGATACAATGTACCGATACGTGAGTGTCGGGCTATGTAGTCAATGGTGGCTAAGCTGAAGGCTTTAGAATCAAATGCATGTTGTGAATCTAAGTCAAAGCTTGACAAGGGGAATGACAAAGGGAAGAAAATTATCAGAGGAACCCAACACCACCATTTCCACCACAAAGATCCAGAAGGAGGAACCTGAAGATCTAGAGGAGGAGGAGAACCTCTTCCACTCCTAGACGTGGGTAAAGGGTTCCCCACCATAGTTCATTGTTGATAGAGGGAGCCAAAAGAACCTCATTTTAGCAAAGGTCATGAAGTCGTTTGGCTTACAGACCACAACACACCAACAACTGTACACCATCGATTGGCTTCACCAAGGACAAGATCTTCATGTGAGCCAGTAGTGCTGCCTTCCATACAACATCAAGCCCTTCATAGATGAGGCACTATGTGATGTTGCTCCCTTCAATTTTTGTGATGTATTATTAGGCCAACCATACTTGTGGAAGCGACATGCTGTGTATGAGTCAAGGCCTCACGTTGTTATTTTTACCTTGGGAAATAAGTTATACAGGATACTGGAGGTAGCACTGCCTGCCACCATCTCTTTGGTTATTGTAAAACAATGTAGTAAGATCATTTCCAAAACTGGGAAATTTGTTTTCCTAATGATACACACTTAGGGAAAGAAGAAGATGGCTGCCATGACCTCCAGATAGGGCCCCTCTAAATAAAAACAACAGATGAACAAGGTTATGGAGGAGTATGAGGACATCTTCACCTCTTATGCAGGGGTGCCTCTGCATTTTCAGGTTAAGCACTCCATCGATATGACCCAAGGTGTGTCGTTTCCCAATGGGCTAATCTATTGACACTCCATTCTAGAGAACGAAAAAATCAAGAGGCAGATTCAGTAGCTATAGTAGAAAGGTCACATTCGGCCTAGTTCATCACCTTGTGGGAGCCCAACCATGTTGGTAGAGAAGAAGGATGGGAATTGGAGACTCTATATTGATTATCAGGCATTGAACAAGATCACTGTCAGGAATAGGTACTTGATCCCGCAAATTGATGACATTCTGGACCAAATCAAGGGGTAAAAGTACTTCAGCAAGATCGACTTGAAGTCAGTATATCACTACGTACCAATCGAACCCTCCGGTGTGTGGAAGAATGCCTTCAAAGCCAAGGAGGGCCTTTTCGAATGGTTGGTTATGCCTTTTGGGTTGACGAATGCTCCTACAACTTTCATGAGCCTGATGAATGAAATATTGAGGCCATTCACCAACTCATTTGTAGTGGTATACTTGGATGACATCCTTATATTCGGCCATAGTTGGGAAGAGCACCTCCACCACATTCGGCAGGTTGTCCAAACACTGTGACAACACAAGTTGTGTGTCAATTTGGAGAAATGCACTTTTTTCATGACTGAGGTTGAGTATCTAGGATACATTATTGATGATGGGGGATGCATGTGGATCCAGCGAAGATCCAAGTCATTCACGACTGGACAGCCCCAACCACTCTGACAAAGCTCCGCAACTTTCTGGGTCTTGCCAATTTCTACCACAGGTTCATGTTGGGGTTCTCTCACATCACTTGGCCCTTCAGTCAAGTCACCAAGGGAGGAGTGAAAGAAAAATTCCTTTGGTCTGAATCTCAATAGAAAGAATTCATAGAGTTGAAACATCACCTCTGCTCTGCACCAATGCTCACATTACCAGACTTGAACAACCATTTGAGATTTGATAGATTCCTCTGACTATGCTATTGGGGCAGTCCTTACTCAATAGGGACATCCAATGGCCTATCATAGTGAGACACTTTTAAACATAGTCCAAAAGTATACCACTTATGACAAAGAGATGTATTCCATTGTGCAAGCATTCCGACAATGGAAGCATTACATTTTGGGGAAGGAAACGATCATACACATAGACCACTGACCCCTACAGTTCATCCATACATAAGGGAAGTTGCAAAATGATTTCCATCACAAGTGGGCCACATACCTGCAATAGTTCCATTTGAATATCAAGTATAAGAAGGGAAACACCAATAATTTTGCAGACTGACTCAACTGACCACTAATCATGGCATTAACCATTGTGCTCTACTCTTATGGGCAGAAGACTTTTGATTGGCCACTTCTCTACAAAAGCAACCCAGAATTCAGGAACACATACCAAATTCTCTTGGAGGGTCAACAAGTTCCAGATTTTCACCTCCAGGATGCCCTATTATGCCACCTAAGACACCTTTGTGTTCCTTCAAGCAAGCGTGCCAAGATGATTTGGGAAGCGCACTACAGTTGAGTCGATGGGAATTTCGTGGTCGAGAAAATGGTGGTAGTACTGCAGAAGTATTTCTATTGGCCAAATCTTCCACACAATGTCGGGAAGTACACCAGATCTTTTAATGCTTACGTCATTTCCAAACCAACCATCAAGAAGCAAGGCCCTTATACTCCAATGCATACCCCTAGTTGACCTTGGGAATCCATCTCCACAGATTACATGTTGGGCCTTCCTTCTACTAAGCATGACAATGACTGTGTTTTTGTGGTCGTCGACAGATTCTCGAAGATGGCCATTATGGCGACCTGTAAGAAGAATATCACAATAGCATCCACTGCTAAAATCTTCTTTGAATGAGTATGGGTACACTTTTGGATCCCAAAGTCTATCATCTCAGATTGGGACAATAGGTTCCTCAGTAAATTTTGGTCCAGTCTCGAATCGATGCTGGACACCAAGCTCACTAAGTCCATAGCTTTCCATCCCCAAACTGATGCCTAGACAGAGGTCGTCTACAGGATGATAGTACAAATTTTGTGTATGTAAAAATCAAAGCATCCATGCACATGGGATGAGAGCCTCCCCTATGTCTAGCACAACTATAATTGGGCTCTCCACAGCTCCACTGGCCACATCCCTTTTCTGGTGGGCTTGGTATTCCAGCCACTACATCCCATTGATGTGGCCATACATTTGTAGTTACTTAGGCAAATTCATCTCATGTCTAGTCCGAAGTAGATAAGGAAAAAAACTTCATTGAGCTCATCCAATGCATCGACTAGTAGGTCTACAACATTCTAGAGAAATAAAATTCCAAGTACAAGAAACAACAAGATCAACATTGGGCGCCACACAAGTTCTAGGTGGGAGACAAAGTCTGGTTGCATTTGCAGAAGGAACGCCTTACCAGAGCCTATCAAAAACTCAAACCAATCCGATATGGTCTTTACACCATTACCAAGGTTGTGGGAGATAATGAATTTGAGCTTAGCATTTCCCCATTCCTTGGCTTGCACCTAGTGTTCAATGTGGATAACCTTCGACCATACTTCCCACTATTGTTGGACACATAAGACATTGCAGAACAACTCACAGCTATAGAGTTAAATCCATACTCAATGGAACAAGCCACAATTAATTAGATCATGGGAAAATATATAAAGAATACCCACTAGCAAAGGATCCAACTATATCAAGTTGTCAAAGAAGGCCAACTCCTTCACCAGGGCATGTGGCTCACCAAGGACTAAGTTCAATAGAAGCTTCCTCATCTCAAGGAGGAATTCAATGCAATGGGGACCATTGCTTCTTAAGGGGGAAGGAATGATCAAGGTGGATATTGGTGGCCACCCACCTATTCCACTTGGACCCCCACAATTATTTCTTTCAGTAATTCAGTTTCCTTATTTGTAGCACAATTTACTATTTTTGGCATTTTTTTGAGTCTTGAACTTCCAGAGCCTTTTTGAGGCCCTAAACAACACTTTTTTGTTAAAATCGAGGCCAACATGGGACGTGGACCGATGTTGGCAATTAAAGAGTTGTATTCCTCAGCTAGATATTTCTAATGAGGTATTGTGTGTGTCAAATGGAGATCGTATGCCAAACTTACAACCTGGGAAGTTGATGTACCAATTTACCCAAACGGGGTCCATAGTTTGGTGTTTCATCCTAGGGTTAGGTTTTTGGATGTTTAGGGTTTTCCATTGTTTCTAAATAATAAATAGGTCTTTGAGCCTCATTGTAACACAGTTCAGAGGCATGTAGCCGCCACATCTCTTCTCAGAGATAAGCTACCATTGCCCGAGCTAAGTCTTATTTCCATTCTGTTTGTAAGCATATTTCAGTATTTGATATTAATGAAATGAAGTGTTATTTCTGCTACATCTTTGTATTTATGGTTATATCTGTAATTTGTTACATTCATGTTTAAATCCGGATCATGAGAGGCCAAGAATATCTTGTCTTGTGGAAGGCTGAATAACCCCTTGTGGATGAGCTTGAGTGCTCTATATAGTGTTTTGTCTTTCCGAAA
Source organism: Pinus taeda (assembly GCA_000404065.3). Taxonomy (NCBI): domain Eukaryota; kingdom Viridiplantae; phylum Streptophyta; class Pinopsida; order Pinales; family Pinaceae; genus Pinus; species Pinus taeda. The sequence continues at coordinate 27,951 of APFE031598224.1, forward strand.
GGGTTTCTCTTAACTAGGGCCGACTTGACTTGAGGGAGGGCCAAATTGACAAATTTGGAGCCAAAAATTCAAAATTTTCTTTTTTAATTCTGACATGACGAACATGTCTTATATTAATATTTTAAAGGGCTAATAAATAAAAATGACATGAAGAACATGTATTACATTTTCATTATATATTTCAAGGGCTAAAACATCAATTATGAAGACTGGGCATAACTACAAAATTGAACACTCCCTATTTTTTGGGGGGGTATTCATAATGACTAACTAGATGTTCTCATGTTGACAAATTTCTCTAAGAAAAGGTTATAACAAATCTAATTGCCATAATATAGTAAAAAATTGTGACACATGGTAAAAGCAAGTTACCATAATCTGGTCAATAATTGTGGCACATGGTAAACCAATAGCATCAGCGTGTTACCATAATTTGGTCAACAACTATGACACATGGTAAACCAACATCATCAACAAGTTACCATAATCTAGTCAGCAACTATGACACATGGTACATCTTTAGCATCAAATAGTCACCATGATTTTGGTCAGTTCCTCTAACCCATGGTATACTGACTAGTCTTGGTTCACCATCATCCTGGTTAATCTCTCCGACTCGTGGTGAAAACCTAGGGACACAATTCATTTAAGTATTCTGGTCCCAAATCCAAAATCCTTATTCTAGGCCATAATGCTAAAGGATCTCAATCAACCTATATGAAGAGTAATTTGTGCATGATGATGAAAGGAACCCACTCAACTGAGTGATACTGGGACTCTAGGACCATCCTTCCTAATATGTTCAATATACTTGACATAGGAAGAATGATTTCCCTTTGTTGGACCATTCCTTCTAATCTGGTCAAGATAGTTAACACAGAGAGAATGTATGTCCTTGATGATATCTCATTAGCACTTCACTCAATGAGGAAAGAATTATCAACAAGTCCAAACTTGTCGTCGAAGTATACAAAATTCACTTTGGACAGAGGATTTGTAAGAATATTAGCAATTTTCTCATTAATGGATATGTATTTTAGCTTCACTGGTCCCTTCTACACCATCATGAATGAAGTGGCACTTGATCTCAATGTGCTTCAACCTATCATGGAAAACTAGATTTTATGTAAACTTCACATAACTTTGATTGTCATAATATAACAAAGTTACCAACTTAATGAGAATTGTACTAAGCTCTCATTTTTCTAGATGTCACAAAAATTCATGATTTTCATGCCAATTTTGAAAAGCATTGATGTAGCATCAACCTTTTTTTTTTTAGCATATTTTTGACACCTTAAATTTTCTTATGTATTAAATATGAACATTTATTTAATGTTGGTGATTTTCATGTTGATTTTGAAAAGGGTTGATGTAGTATCAACCCCTTTTTTGGGGGATTTATTTTTGACACTTTAAAGTTA
>APFE031598224.1:31228-51484 GCA_000404065.3 Pinus taeda
TAATGTTGTGTTGATGTTTTACTAACAATTTGACTCCACTGTGTTAATTTAATAATTCGTTTTACGTTTTTGTTATAATGGGTCAATTCTGCCTTTATTGTATACCAATTTGATCGTTGATTTTTAAAATTTCATTACAATGAGTCAAGTATGTCTCCACTATATGTCAATTTTATAGTTGATTTTTAACTGTTTTGTTGCATTGTGTCAAGTTATCATATGTTAAGATTTTAAAAAAACTATATTTTTAACATTTGGCATAATGGCTCTTTTATTTAGTTATTCATTTTTAAGGTTTTTTAGAGTCATGATATTTGGTTTTAATTTCATGGCTGACAAATGTCAAAATGTTAAGGTTTTTCGGAGTCGTAATGTTTTATCTTTAATTCTATGGTTGAAAATGTCAAACTTTTAAGGTATCTTTAATTCCATGGTTGAAAATGTCAAACTTTTAAGGTTTTTCATAGTCATGATATTTATGTTTAATGCCATGGTTGAAAATTGTTGAAATTTTAGGATTTTTTAAGCCATAATACTTTATCTTAAACTTATCTTTGAAATCTATTTGGATTTTAAGGTTTTTTGGAGTAATTATATTTTATTTTTAATTCCATTGCCAAAAGATGTTGGAATTTTAATAATAACACTTTTCATTTTCTAGGTGTTTTTCATGTCTTTTGGGAAAAAATATGGATTTTGGGGGTAGAGTTCTTGTTTTGAGGTAAGAGTTCTTGTAAAGTTGGTAACATTAGAAATTTTTTTAGTTATAAAATGGGCTTCCTAAGGAAAATTATAAAATAATAGTGGAAATAATAAAATAATATTAGATTATATCATCAAGTTTTGGAGTGGAAAAAAAATAAAATTAAAAAAATAAAAATAAAAATAAAAATTATTTACTTTTTTTAACTTGTATTTTCAAGTTATCTTCTTAAGGTTTTACTCAAATTTCGAGCCAGGGCACTAAATGGATTCATATTTAATTTCACATCCAAATAATACGAATGTTGAATAGATTATACTACACAAAAAAAAAGAGAAATACATGAAAAACGTGAATGTTATCGTGTTTTTCATGTATTTCTCATTTTTCATCTAGTAAACTCAATAAGTATTTAACATAGGTACTCCTTTGATGAAAAATTAAATTATGCATCCAATGAGTGCTCCAATTTGAAATTTAAGTAAAACCGTAGGGAAATATGTTGAAAATACAAGGTGAAAAAGTCATTTTCCCGTTTTTTTTCTTTTATCATTTTACCTTTTTACTCCAAAACTGATGAATCATCTCCTATGGTTAAAATCATCATATTCAATTCTATTGGTTATTATAAAATTGATTTTGGTTGTAAACTTTGTTGCAATTTGAAATTTAAGTAAAACCGTAAGTAGGGAAATATGTTGAAAATACAAGGTGAAAAAGTCATTTTTTCGTTTCTTTTTCTTTTATCATTTTACCTTTTTACTCCAAAACTGATGAATCATCCCCCATGGTTAAAATCATCATATTCAATTCTATTGGTTATTATAAAATTGATTTTGGTAATAAACTTTGTTGTGAGACCCATTTTTTACCTCAAAATTTCTCTAATGCTTTGTTATAAATCATGCTCAGTTCTACCATTCATCAAATAGTCATGCAAGTAAGTTCTGAAGTCATACTACACAAATTGCTAAACTAGTTGCAATATACTTTGATTCAATAGTGTTGAGCACAAAAAGAGTCAACTTCCTGCTCATCCATAAAATCATAACAAAGCCCAAACCGAAGCAACCTCTGAATGTACTATTTATGTCTTCAACACACAGTGTCTAATCTACATTTGTATAACCCTACAACTGTATCATTATTTGAGACATATCTCAAACCACAATCAATAGTACCACACAACTATCTCAATACATGCTTTGCTGCAATCCACTGATCACGTCTTGGTTCCACCTAGAACTGGCCCAGAGATTTCACTACAAAGCAAATTTCTAGCCTGATATTAACCAAATACATTAAGGATCCAATCAACTCTCTGTACATGGATGATCTACCAAATCGGACTCAAAGTCTCTTAACTTTCTTATATTTTTCACCATGGGAGTCACCATACATTTACACTCCATCATTCCAAACTTTTGTAGGATCTTGATAACAAACTTTCCTTGACCAGGTAAGATTTCACCAGCCTTCTACCATGCTTCTAGCACCAAAAAGCAGTGCATCAACCCAAGATCCTTCATGTTGAATTTGGAAGACAACTACCACTTACATTGAATAATGAGATTCTCTACACCTATCATAAATAATTCCTCAACATACAATAATAGAATCACAGGTTCATTCTTCTTAACCTTGATATAAATATTTGGAACAACATCACATTTTGAGATGCTGAGTCTTGTCACATAGTTGTCAATTTGAGAATCCCAAGCTCTGGGTGCTTGCTTAATTCCATACAAGGTTTTCTTAAATTGTCAAACATGAGACCTCTTCCCATGAACCTCAGAACCTTGAGGTTGTTCTATGTACACTTCTTCCTCAATCACACCATTGAGGAAAGTAGTATTTACATCCATCCTATGTAAATTCCAACTTGTAGAAGAAGCAATAGAAATAATAGATATAATAGTAGTATACCTAGAAACCAAAGCAAAAGTCTCATTGTAATCTTCTCTCTATTTCTAAGAGAACCCTTTAGCCACAAATGTTGCCTTGTATTTTTCAATACTACCATCCACTGCATGTTTGATCATGTATATCCATTTGGAGGTTACAGTTGACTTCCCTTCAGGTCTAGGCACAATCTCCTATACATCATTCTTCATAATCAATTGGTATTCTTCCAACATTGCATCCTTCCAAACTTTTTGGATAGCTACTTCTTCATAGGTGGAAGGATGAGACTAGTCATCAATGTTGCATATCCAGAATACCTCTTCAGTCTCTCTCTTTCCCTAAAGGTACCACTTGGTGTTGCATGTCCTTCTACTTCTTGTAAATTAAATCTAATCCAAGTTGGTATTTTCCTTATTTCAAGAATAACAACTGGGTCCACTAAATTTCTAGGCCTTTTTGGCTCTTCTTGATGATCTATGGGATGTTGTGAAGGATTGGATGGACTTAAACCTTCCTCCTTGAGAGCTTCACGTTCTTCATCATCAAAATATTCCATGTGAACTTCTTTAGAATTCCAATAGAAAATATTTTCATCAAAGGTCATGTCCCTACTGACTTCAACATGTTTCTTTTGAGGAACATTGATTTTATAGTCCTTTGATGACTTGCTATATCTGACAAATATTCCTTTCTTTCTTTAAGGCTCAAGTTTCTTCCTTTTTTATTTGGGTACATGTATGTAAACTAGACACCCAAAGATTATAAAATGTCCAACCTGTGGTTTTAGTATCCAGTGAATACTTGTACAAGAGTCTTATTATCCAAAATTCGATGAGGACTTCTATATTAAATATATATTGATTTCATTGATTCTTCACTCCACAAATCTATAGGAAAGCCTTGATCATGCATCATTACCCTAATAAATTTTTCAATGGTTATGTTCTTCTTTCAACAACTCCATTTTTTTGTGGATTGTAAGGGACTATAAAATCCCTCTTAATCCCATCTTATTCACAAAAGGCAATCAATTCCTTGGAATTTTATTCTCCTCCATTTTATGATCTTAGAATCTTGATTTTCTTTTCCTTCAAGTTTTCCATTTCAACCTTAAATTCCATTTCTTGTGAGAAAAGTCATCAATAAAGGTAACATAGTACAAAGACCCTCTAAGAGATTTCACTAGCATTGGACCACATACATAAGAGTAAACTAGATTCGAAATTTCTTTGGTCCTACTCTCACTCCTTGGAAAAGGCTTCTCGAAATTCTTCCCAAGTTCATAGCCTTTACAAACTTCTACATGCTCCATCTGCAATTGTGGGATGCTTGAAACAATTTGATTGAAAGTTGGCAAATATTTACAGTGAAGGTGAGCATGTCTTCTATGTCAAAGCTCACATGAATTTATTTCATTTTGAATTAACAATTGAGAAGGTTTTTCAATAGCCTATATAACCTTCCTTCATGAACTCCAATTAATCTAATAGAATATATACTTGATCACTTTGGTCATACAAGGACCTTTCCATCAACAAATGCTACTCTATCTCATTTATCTTCCAAACACGAAATAGGAACCAAATTCTTTTTCAAAACTAGTGCATATAATATGTTGCTAACATGAACATTTTCACCCAAGTCCAACTCAATAGATGTTTTCTGAATGCCTTTGACTACATAATTATGATTATCTCCAAGATCTACCTTTTGAGATAATCTCCTTTCCATTAGACTTGTAATGTTGTCATGGTCTCTTGTCATGCATCTTGAGGCACCACTATCTACTAGTCAAAAATCATCACCATCTACAACAGATTCTATAAGAGCATAAAAGTAAAATACTTATTTTTCACTTGAATCTTCATTCTTAGGTTTCTTTGTAAAATCATCAATTTCTACTATGGTAGCATGTTTTTTCCCCGTTCTCTTTATATCATTAAATCGTTTAGGACATTATTTCTTAAAGTGACCATATTTTTGACAATGATAGAATTGAAATTTTGACATATCTTTCTTTCCTTGAGGAGCGGGTCTTATACTGTCATATTTTCTACTTTCATTTCTTCTTTGGAAACCAAACTTATTTATTCCTCCAAACTTCTTAGAACAAATTGCAAATGCTTGATAGTCACCTCCTTTAGGTTTTTGGATTCTTCCTTTTGACATAAGTCTAGATTCTTCTTGAGTGCATGAGATCCATAGTTCTTCAAAGCTTGGAATCTCCTTCCCACCACATATACTAGATGCAAATGAATCCCACAAGTCAGGAAAACCATTTATTGTTATAGTCACAAGTTCTTTATCGAAAATTCTTTCATGTATTTCTTGGAGTTGATGTCTTAGTTGAGAGATCTTCTTGAAATATGAGGCTATGATATCATTTCTTGTCATTCTAACATCATGAATCTCATTCTTCAAACTCATTGCTTGACTAATTTTGTTGACAGTGTATAATCCCACTAGGGCGTTATACATATTCTTTGAAGAGTCAAGATTTGTGACAAATGGAATCAAATGATCTCTATTATAATCTACATGAATTTATTTCATTTTGCACTAACAATTGAGAAGGTTTTTCAATATCCTATACAACCTTCCTTCATGAACTCCAATTAATCTAATAGAATATATACTTGATCACTTTGGTCATACAAGGACCTTTCCATGAACAAATGCTACTCTATCTCTTTTGTCTTCCAAACATGAAATAGGAGCCAAATTCTTTTTCAAAACTGGTACTTACAGCATGTTGCTAACATGAACATTTTCACCCAATTCCAACTCAATAGATGTTTTCTGAATGCCTCTGACTGCATAATTATGATTATCTCCAAGATCTACCTTTTGAGATAATCTCCTTTCCATTAGACTTGTAATGTTGTCATGGTCTCTTGTCATGCGTCTTGAGGCACCACTATCTACTAGTCAAAAATCATCACTATTTACAATAGATTCTATAAGAGCATAAAAATAAAATAAATATTTGTCACTTGAATCTTCATTCTTAGGTTTCTTTGGAAAATCATCAATTTATACTATGGTAACATGTTTTTCCCCTTTCTCTTTATATCATTCAATCCTTTAGGACAATATTTCTTAAAGTGACCATATTTGTGACAATGACAGAATAGAAATTTTGACATATCTTTCTTTCCTTGAGGAGCAGGTCTTATACTATCATGTTTTCTACTTTCATTTCTTCTTTGGAAACCAAACTTATTTCTTCCTCCAACCTTCTTAGAATGAGTTGCAAATGCTTGATAGTCACCTCCTTCAGGTTTTTGGATTCTTCCTTTTGACAAAAGTCTAGATTCTTCTTGAGTGCATGAGATCCATAGTTCTTAAAATCTTGGAATCTCCTTCCCACCACATATACTAGATGCAAATGAATCCCACAAGTCAGGAAAATCATTTATTGTTGTAGTCACAAGTTCTTTATCAGAAATTGTTTCATGTATTTCTTGGATTTTATGTCTTAGTTGAGAGATATTCATGAAATATGAGGCTATGATATCATTTCTTATCATTCTAACATCATGAAGCTCATTATTCAAAATCATTAATTGACTAATTTTGTTGACAGTGTATAATCCCACTAGGGCGTTATACATATTCTTTAAAGAGTCAAGATTTGTGACATATGGAATCAACTGATCTCTATTATAATCTACAATGATATTTCTAGCAGTGATATAATATTTCTCATATTTAATGTTTCCTTCATTATTTGAGGGTTTAGTGACCATGCCTTTCAAAATACCTAAGAGATCATTATTTGCAAGGATGAAATCAATCCTTGTTTTCCAAGCCCTGGAATTTGTAGCACCTTCCAATTTGTTCTCTGACATCATAGAGGAACCCATAGTCATATATAAGCAAATAGATTGTAGATGTAGGCCTTCTTCAATACTCTTCCCTTTTACTAGTAACCTTCAAGAGTGATCTCAATGTCCTTTACTTCACCAAAACTCTAATACGATGTTCATTTTTCAAGTACAATAGATACAATTATTAATTTTTGAAATCTTGATAATTACTTCTGATGATGTAGATCTAATTCCAATTTATCATTAAGAAATTGCACTTAAAAATTCAACCATAAATGCACAAGGATAGTAGAGATCGCAATGCACAAAGAGAACACACGATTTACCTTGGGAAAACCCACTTTGGCGAAAAAACAAAAAACATTTTCTTTAGAGAAATTCTTTAGTTAAAAAAGAGATACACCTAATACTATTAGTCAACTATGATGGTCAAACTAACCAACAATGCTATAGTAAAACCTAGTCAAATAGCCCTCTTATCAGGTCACTCTTCTACTCAACAACTTTTTCCCTCTCTAATCTTCCTAGGCCGAATTTCAGTCTCCCAGAATATGCCCAGAAACTCGACCATGTTTCTTATAATAAGATTCCCATAATTTTGGCCTTGCTACTTAGAATATTCTTAGAAATTCACAAGAATGAAGTCAAGGAAAGAGAGAGAAATGCTAGATATGAATTTGTCCTTCTTCATCCTACTTTGTCCGTCTTCTACTTTGCTGAGATACCCATAATATCTCTTATTTTGTGATAAGTCAAATGGTTCCTTGTGGAGGAGGTCGAGTGCTCTATATATAGTGTTTTGTCTTTCTGAAAGGGTGTCTCATCACCAAGGCATACTTGAATTGAAGGAGGGTTGACCAGACAAGTTTGGAGCCAAAAGTTCAGACTTCAAGATTATATCTTTTAATTCTAACATGAACATGTCTTATATTTACATTTTCAAGGGCCAATCAATATAAATTTCATGAACAACATTTCTTACATTTCCATTATATATTTCAAGGGCTAAAACATCAATTATGAAGACTGAATATTACTTCAAAATTCAATAGCTAGAATGGTGGGCCCTCTATTTGTGAGAGTTAGAATTATACTTGTATGATGTTGGTAGTTTGCAACCCAAAGGAATAAGAGTAATCTCATCTTATTTGGGTGAAGTTTAGAATATCTATCCATTGTCCATTTTATGACTTTCTTTTGTGGAGATGCCATGTTGAATGCAACATTATGGGATGCCTCCATAAGCTAGAGAAGAATTATGAGTCAAAAAATGTACTCTGGAAATGTTTTTCCTTATCATAGTCAATTTAAATCATCTAAAATCAACTTGGGAGATTACTGGACCATTTACAATTTTGGGGATGACCCTTTGAAATTTCAGGGTCATTAGCAAAAGTTTTAGAAATTTGAGGATTAGAAGTTGTACCCCTAGCCCCTAGTTATATGGTTTGATAAGGAGGATGGCATGGCCAAGAGATTATACAAAAGGATCTTGAGTCCCAAAGGAACATATGTTGAACTATCAAGGGATCAAGCTATTGATTGTTTGGTAATACTTTGAATAGCGCCTAATGCAAACCATCAATATTGAAAGATCCTGAAATGTTTATTTACTAACAAAGATTATTGTTGATGATTTAGATTTGCTATCATATCAAGTGAGTACTGTGAGTATAATTTTTATTCTTATATAATTGACCTGAATTCAATCATAATATAGTTTGTCATCCATATCGATGCATTTGGGGTGGAAAAAGTGGAGGAATCCACTCACGAGACCATTTTTACCAGATGGGCCCAGTTTGGCGAAACAGGGTCTGAAACCTTCATGGAGAATTTTTAGGCAGCAAATGATGTTTTTTGGGGATAAAAATTTTCTACTTTAGTGTAGCGCATTTTCATGTTATTCTACACAGAAAGACCTTTCCAATGGTGCAAGAAGCGCATCAATTAGAGTTTGTATGCAAAAGTTATGACACTCAAAAGTTGACCTTCCTATTTTTATGTACATTTTTACTTGTAGATTCAAAGTGCTTATGTATTATGCTAAAATAAAAGACTTGAATCTACTCTACTCATCAGTGGAAACAAGAATTGATCGATGAAAACACTAAGAAGAAAATGAAGAATTTCAATCGCACATAACACAATATTTCTTTGGGGAAAGTAACTACTCAAAACATCGACTATCTATATTACATTAACCAAAAGATCTGAGAAGAAAATACAATGCTTGTTCAACCTGAACAATTCCTGCACAAGTACAATTTATCTCTCTGCTTCCTAGGCAAGCTTTGGATGAATAAAATATGCTCTACTCAACCTTGATCTAAATATGCACAAGTATTTTTTGTCCTCTTCCTTATTGACTACCTTTGGGCAATACTCAACCAAATTCCTAGCCTTCCAAGCTCCTCCTTCCTTGCACAATTCTTGAGAGAATTAGCCCATATTTAATTGGGAAATTATCTCTCCATAACTGTGCAATCCATCGTAGGCCTTCTACCGATTTCATGCACCATTTGTAGAACTCAGAAAATTATACAACTGATAGTACACTATTCCTGAACTCTAATATCAACTAGTTCTTCCTCTAAACTGACATGCATGAGTTATTTATGAATGAATCTTTAGTTAACTAGTGGAGCAGTGGAGCTGCAATGGTGTTCGTCCCCACTACTAGACCTCTTATTGGTTCCTCCAATTGTTTGAACAAGTTTAACTAACTTTAGCTCAGTTAGATTGAGTTAATTAATTACAACTCAAAAGAACTCAACATGGATGCCTAAAATTTAGGAATCACTCTATATAACTCTAGATAGACTTCCAACTTGAATTTTGTGAGTCGACTAAGTCAAATTAACTTAGATAACTACTACAAGATACTATAAGAATAGAATTAGAAAGTAATTCCAAATTTAATTCATGAACAAATTAAATTATAATCTCTAGATGTTATTTTCAACATTTGACACTTACGGTTCGGGAGGATCCCACATTAGCTCCCATTATTCATGGAAAAGGGGTTAGTCACGTGTTTGTGATGTAAAAGACTCTAGAAGAGTCTATATTGTAACTCTAGATAAGAGTTGATGTAGTCAAAATTAACCACTAGTAGACTATCGTGCTATGTTATAACCGGGCCACTAAGCGAAAGAGGCATTCCATTCTTCCAAAAGCTTTTTGTTCCATAACTGAACAAAAATAGCCAGGAGAGATAGGAGGTGGAGCAAGCATAGAGGATATGTACATTGTAGCATCCCACAGCCCACAGGCATTACTTCTTTGTACATGCAGCCATATTTCCATATAGAGAAATAGAGGTAAGCAACCTGGCCTTCCAGCTGGGTTTTCTCCTGAAAGGATTTCTTAGAGAGAATATATTATGTCTTATGTGTGTGAACTTATTTTTCCGTTCTCTACTTTTCTGCATAATTTATATTCACGTGCACGCACTAATTACAGTTAAATTCAAATATATTAAAGTTTAATAAATTGTAATAGTGTAGAAATTTTAGAGTTTTAATATAATATTATTAGATCTGTTGTGACGAGCTGTCTAGTGGAATATCCACGACAATTTACACATCACTAATGGTTAAACAACTTGGTAGACGGAAACCCCATTAGGTGGAAATATGGGTATCTGTTAGTTGATGGTGCATTAGTGAGGTATTGAGACTTCATAGTATTGACCTTCCAATGTCAAATGATTAGGTATTGGGAGGTTGATATATTGACTATTGTGACTTCATGTTATCATCCTTTGGGATATCAAATGATCGAGTATGGGAAGATGAGATATCATATATCGAGATATCATGTTATCGGATTTTGGGATATCATATTATTAGGTATCAAAAGGTTGGGATATTGGATTTCAGGTTTCCCTCCTGATATCAATGGAACCTAATAATATCATGACATGATATGCTAGCATTGCAAGTTGACATGGATGATGGTGTTGCATGAAGGGGAAATGGGAGAAAAGGACTACCATGTGGAAATGGTATGGATGTTGATGAAGCATTTGGAGAACATATTTTAAATAAGCATATATTCGTGTCCATAGGTCAAATTTGGATGAAATTTATATCATTGAAAATTTATTGATGAGAAGTCGATGAAGGTCTTAGAAAAGAGTTTTAATATGGTTATAGGAAATAAGAAATTGATAACCCAATCTCCATAATTAACCTTGGAGGATCAGTCTAGATACCCCATATCCTTAATAAAGAATTAAGGGACTGGATATGTTACAAAAACTCCACAGGGTATATATGGATTGGATTCTTAGTTTCTTATTATTTATATTATAAATCTAGTGTAGAAATTTAGAAATTATTAATCGTAGATAAAATATTGTTGATAAAATATTGTAGTATGGATGATAAACATAGATTTCACCTTTGCAAAGGTCAAGCCAAGTATTTTGAACAAAATGATGACTCATAAATCTTATTACAAGGGAATCAGTGGTGTAATTGATGCACACAAAAACAAAGTATACCATATCCAAAGGGTATACAGGAATATGGACAGAGCTCTTGTTATGAAGTGTGTTTATGGAGTGCTTTAATATAATGATTCGACATTCATTCCTTTATAAGAATCCATGCAATTGCAACTCCTTACATTAAGTCTTTTATCCTTTGAGAACTACAAAATTCCTCTTAAAGTGCAACATCTTAAAACTTTGTACTTGACAACTTAATAGCTTTAGTATGTCATAGCAATTTTAGTTTTATATGTAGTTAAGAAAGATTCTATAATGATAATAAATATACACTAGTTTCTCTCATTTGAGAGGGATGGACATACTTTGTAATAGTGTAATTCTAGTTTAGTTTTATATATAGTTAAGAAATATTCTATAATGATAATAAATATACACTAATTTCTCTCATTTGAGAGGGATGGACATAATGTGTAATAGTGTAATTCTAGTTTATGAATAAAGTTAAAAATCAATTTCCACTTTTTGTGTTGAAGTAAGTTTGTGATTATGTAACCAATAATAATAGCAGGGAATAATAATAGCCCATACTATTGAGAAAGGTCCCACTCAATGGTACGATCATTGTTGTAGTATTTGTTCCCTTTATGTAGATTAGCTAGTGTTTCTTTATTTCTTAGTTTTGCCATTCCACTTTTAATTATATTTTATTTACCAACCATAGTCATATATGTAAGAGAAAACTACATTCCCAACTTTTTGTATTTGCACAATGTTAATAAGGCAAGGTGTAATCACATATTTGGTATATTCATTTCAATTGTAACACATGGAGTTACTCCCTAATAGAAAGAACTCTAAATAAATTACTTAATTTATTTTTTATTTATTTTTATTTACCAACTATATTCACATATGCAAGATAAAACTACATTCCAAACTTATTGTGCTAGGAACTCTAAATTATTTAATTTATTTTAATTATATTTTGTTTACCAACCATAATCACATATGTAAGATAAAACTACATTCCCAACTTACTGTATTAGCACAATATTAGTAAGACAATAGTGTAATCACATATTTGGTACATTCATTTCAATTGTAACACATGGAGTTACTACCGAATAGAAAGAACTCTAAATTACTTAAACATAGTGATACATGTAACATGAATAAATTTGCAAAATATAAACTAGGGATATCCTAATCTATGTTTATAATTATTTTCTTTGAAATTGGAATATAATTGTTTTATGCTGCATTTATTTGTTTTATTCACAACTTAGAGTAAAGAACTCTAAATTACTTAAACATAGTGATACATGTAACATGAATAAATTTGCAGAAAATAAACTAGGGATATCCTAACCTATGTTTATAGTTATTTTCTTTGAAATTGGAATATAATTGTTTTATGTTGCATTTATTTGTTTTATTTTTTTATTCACAACTTAGAGTAAAATTATGGATGAGAGATTTGGTTTCAAATTTTGTTATTAAAATTGTTTAATATAATCATTTTCATTGGTAGAAAAATAAAGCACTATAAACTAAAAGAAACCATAAAATGCATACTAAGGTGAGAAATTTTTAATTGGTCCATTAAAATAAAATTCATTCACTTAAAAATAAATTAATAAAGAATTTAATTTTGTGCATAAAGTATATAATACCTCACGAGAAACCCTCATTGATAAGGTAATTGCCAAGACATAAATATATAAAAACGTTATTATTTTTATATGAGATATTTAAAAAAAAATTATAATAAAGAATTATGAAAAATATTTATATTGATTTAGTTAAAAATAAATTAAACAAGGTAATAACAGAATGCAATATAGTTCCTGCCTTTATTACTAATTAATTGTTTAAGGTTGTGTTAGAGTGTCGAAGAATCATAATAAAATGACATATTACATTGATAAATTTATTAATAAATAAATTTGATTTAGTCATAAGATTAAAATTAAATTTTATTTCGTCATAGTCATATGCGGAGAAATCCTCCGAAAAATTCACACACACATGCAAGCTCTGCACAATGAAATCCCGCGATAAGAAAGCTCTCCAAAATGCGATATTGATCAGGACAAGTCTAGCTTCATTGCATGCATTTACTAAATGATTATGATCACAAAAACAAAATGTTTTCACCACATGCACTTTTACAAGTTAAATATTTAATTATTAAATAAATTATTTTAAAACTTTGATTAGATTTCGAGGATATGTATACTCTCTCTCTCGCCATGAAGTCTTTAAATTCTTATTTGTTTAAGAAAAGAAAATGTACACATATATAACTAAATTAATTACAAAAACTAATTAAGCATGGACTATTGCAAAATGAAATATGGAATTTTCTACAACACTTTGAAAAATAAAACTCATAGTTTAATGTATTATGAGAACCATGAAGTCTTTAAATTCTTATTTGTTTAAGAAAAGAAAATGTACACATATATAACTAAATTAATTACAAAAACTAATTAAGCATGGACTATTGCAAAATGAAATATGGAATTTTCTACAACACTTTGAAAAATAAAACTCATAGTTTAATGTATTATGAGAACCTGCTTTCAATTTCACCAAAATAATTTATTGTATCATAAGTCCATGTTGTTTTTAGGAATTTATAAAATTGATTATTAAATAAATTTGATTTGCTCATAGTGAATGTTGTACTTTAAGGAGCTTCTTTTGTGCAAGGAAGCATCCAAACATTGATCCCTCCAAAAATCTAGTCCCTGCATGCATTCATAAATGAAATTAATATTACTTGATTTTAGCAATTGATAAAATTTATTATTAAATAAAATTTATTTGGTCATAAGGTTAAATTAATCTAATTTAAATTGTGGATTTTTATGTTTATAGTTTTTTAAGTGGAGTTTTCCTTGAAAGATTCCTATGTACAATGAAAGCTCATTATAAAGCTCTTAACATAATGGAAAAATTGATCTCTTTTAACTCTGGCATTACATTTCATAAATGACATTAATTTTCTTTCCATAATAATATTAATTGTTTTTAGCAATTGATAAAATTTATTATTAAATAAATTTGATTTGGTCCTAAAGTCAATTAATTTAATTTATATTTATTAGGTTTGTAGTTTTAACGAAAGATTTTGTTGTGATTAGGAAGCTTATGTGGCTCTATACAATGAAAGTTTTCATTGTAAGCTCCACACAATCAGCTTACACACAATCAAGCTATGAATAATAGAATCCCCTCATAATGAAACATTGATTCTTGCAACTCTAGTTTCCCTGCATGCATTTATTAAATGATTATGATCACAAAAATAATGTGTTTTCTCCACGTGCACTTTTGGAAAAGTTAAATATTTATTTTAAATAAATATTTAAAAACTTGATAGCATTTTATTTATTTTATTATGAGATCCTTCTTTCACTTTAGAAAATAGTTTATTGTATCATAAGTCCCTATTGTTTTAAGAAAATGATAAAAATTATTATTAAATAATTTTGATTTGGTCATCATCAATGTACGAAACTTTATTTGTGCAAAGCTTTTATTGAGTGCCTTTTACTGAGTGCACAATGAATGTTTTCATTATAAGCTCTGCTCAACGAAGCCCCCGACATGCTGAAACAATGATCCCTGTAACTTTGGCTTCCATGCATGCATTCATAAATGGAAGTGAATTTACTTTCATAATAATATTAATTTTTTTGAAATTGATAGAAATTTTATTAAATAAATTTGATTTATTCATAAATTAATTTAATTTAATTTATATTTATGATTTTAAGTTTATAATTTTTTATGAAACTTTTCTAGTGTGGAGATAAAATGTATTATCAAATAAATTTGATTTGGTCATAAAGTTAAATGAATTTAATTTATATTTATGATTTTTAAGCTTATTGTTTTTAAGCAGAGCTTTCCTTATGTGGAGATTTCATTGTATGGAGAAAGTTTATTGTGTACAATGAAAGTTTTCATTATAAGCTCCATATATGCACAATAAAACATTGAGCTTCCCTACATGCACTTATAAATGACACTGAATTTGCTTTCATAATAATATTAATTAGTTTTAGCAATTCATTAAATTTATTATTAAGTAAATTTGATTAGGTCATAAAATTAAAATAATTTAATTTATATTTATAGTTTTTAATTGAAACTTTCATTATGCACTTGAATTTATTATTAAATGAATTTTATTTGGTCATAAAGTTAAATTAATTTAATTTATATTTATGATTTTAAGGTTTATAATTTTTTAAGCAGAGATTTTCTTGTGCAAATATTTCACTGTGTAGAAGAAGCTCCCTCTGCACAATGAAATCTTTTATTGTAAACTCCACAAAATGAAAGCTCTGCACAAGAAACCTACCCACAATTAAATATTAATCCCTACAAGTGTGGTGTCCCTACATGCATTCATAAATGACATTGAATTTTCTTTCATAATAATATTAATTATTTTTAACAATTGATAAAAAGTTTTTGTTACACTATGTTAAATTAATTTAATATATATTTATGATTTTAGGTTTATTGGTATTTTAATGAAATTTCTGGGTGGAGGATAAATTTATTGTTAATAAATTTAATTGGTCAAAAAATTAATTAATTAATTTATATTTATGATTTTTAAGTTTGTAGTTTTTTAAGCAGAGCTTTCCTTGTCTGGAGCTTTCACTTTGCAGAGAGAGTTTAATTCATATAATGAAAGTTTTTCATTGTAATATTTGCACTGTGAAGCTCATCGTGATGAAACATTAACCGCGGCTTCTCTCTATGCATTCATAAATGACACTGAATTTTCTTTCATAATAATATGAATTGTTTTCAAAAATTAATAAAATTACTATGAAATCAATTTGATTTGGTTATAAAGTGAAATCAATTTAATTTATATTTATGATTTGTAGGTTTATAGTCTTTTAATGAAAGCTTTCATCGTGTGGAGGAAGCTTCCTTCGAAAGTTCCACGCAAAGAAAGCTACACACAATGAAATTCTTCAAATTAAAATTGAAACAAAGGTAATTTTCCACCATACAATGAAAGCTTTGCACAATGAAACAAATTGGTACAATTATGGTTCTTAGTTTGCTAGGTGAAAGGTTTTCTTAGTCCACACTTTCCTACTCCACACAATGTATCAATTTTATGGAGATTTGTTTAAGCCTCCAACCCCCTCCCTGGCCTAAATAAAGGACTTGCAACTTGCACCTGCTTCAGTTTTGGCATATGTCAGAGCACTAGCTGAATGACCACTCACAAAATTAGTTTTTTTTTTTATTTAAATGAATTGTGAAAATAAAATATCCCCATCAAAGGAATTATGTCAATCAAAATTAGAAATAAATTTCCAAAAAAATAAAAATTTATTGTTGAACTACTAGAAAATATAAATATTTATCATTTTCTTAAATCTTTATTTAAAATTGCAAAAACCTAATAAAAGAATAAGAAATCAATACACTTTCAATGTGAGACAAGTGCTATAATCCATGATGAAGAAGTGATTAATAAACAAACAAACAAACAAAATTTCAACTACCTTTCCTTTGAAATCTCATACTAAATATATACATTTAATTTAAAATACTTACACAAATAAAATTCATAATATTCCATTTTCCAAAATATGTTCTCATTCTTATTCTTAACAATATAGGAAAAGTATATCAATAACCTTTAAATTTAATAAAAATAAATAAATTACATTTTATGGAAATATTTATATATTATCACTTGAGAAAACTAAATTTCATTTTCGAAGACATTTGATATTTAAATCTCCACGTGTGTATGGAAAGTACATACATAATTACCTACAAATTATAAGATAATAGTTAAAATCAACCCATATCATTAAAGTAAAAAATTAGCCCAATTGTTAAATATATATCTATAAAATAAAATAAAATAAATACACCATTTAAATAAATATAATGAATTTTGGAACTGAGCTCAACTTTCAATGGTGAATGCTCCTTTGCTACTTGTTGGGATCTTCCTCCAGGTTCATTATAGATCGCTAGAAGGTGGTCGCAAGTTGTTAGGCGTTCCCTCGCTTCTAAGGAAGGAATCACGTCCGATTGAGGTAACATTTCGTTTTTTTCATTTCCAAAATGGGTTTTTTTGGCCACAAACACACCTCCAAGAAGTCTGTTTCCTCAGTGGGGGTTTTGTCCTCCAGTTTTCTTTACCTGAGTGCCTTTCACGATTTCTCCTGCCACTGCATGATTGGACGGTGGCTGGGGTTCCTGGCTCGCCGAATTCTGTTAACGTCATACCACCTCCTGTCCTGCCAGCGCCATCCCCTGTCATCAGATTTATTACCAACTACTTGTTGCGTGAGTGGATATGCGAAGAAGGACTTGTAGCGTCTTGGCCCCAAACTATTCTGGAGATTTCCCATGCGCGGGAAGGGGGGTCGACCACAACGGGCCACATAGATATTGACATTGTGACAAAATACACAAAAAATGACCTTCATAATCCAAATTTGAATCTATCAGGAAGTAGACAATATATAAAAAGCTGGGGTACAGTGGGGTTTGAAGCAAAATCACCCATTTTTACGGTGTGTGGCTCCAAAATCACAGATTCATTCTACGTGGGTGAAGAACGGATTAATATCTTCATCAAAAAGACAGAGGGTAGCCATCACTGTTTGAGGCTCAAAAAGGGGCTACTTATACAGGAGCTAAAGAAGGAAATATAGAACCAGTTTGGGACTCCCACCAAATACCAAAACCTGATATTCTCTGGACGTAGTCTACAGGACCTCCTTTCACTTAGATTACGGTATCAACAATGACTCAACCATATTTCTTAATCTGCGACTTCGTGGTGGTTGCAATGGAGACAACTCAAAAAATACAAGCTCTTTTCAAGACACTATCAAGGGAAAAGGAAAAATGGAGCATAAATTAGCATCAGAATCAGAGTTCCCTGGTCCCTATATAGTGGAACAAAAAATGGAATCCCCAACGTTCCAAGTACATCTACCAGAGGTAATTGAACTACACATTGAACTATCGAAAAATGCTGTCATTTGTAGATTTAATGGTTTCTGGCCAAAATCCGATGCTCTGCATCATTGAATTTACTCCACATGGACACCAAACTGTGATATACACCTTTGCTCTAAGGGATTTTTCATTGTTAGCTTCAACATAGAATAAGAATGAAACAGTATTATCCATCAGGGGCCTTGGTTTTGGGGCAATGCTGGCCTCTTCATCACTCCCTAGTTTGGTGGATTTGATGCAAACACTATGAAAATTTCTACAATGCCTGTTTGGGTGAGGCTCCATAATCTTCCTCTACATTTTTGGTATTACAAAGTTTTATCATCCATTGGGAATTCATTGGGGAAATGTCTAAAAATAGATGAAGACAGAGTCAACAAGGGAATCGTCACTTTTGCCAGAGTATGTGTTGAGGTGGACCTGAGTCAGGGATTGCCTGATCACATCATATTGGAATACAACAATACATCGAGGACTCAACCGTTCGACTATGAGAATACTGCTTTCAGATGCTGCAACTGCCTGCAAACTAGTCACCTCCAATACAACTGCCCGCTGACTAGAAAGGACTCCAAAGGAAAAAAGAAACAACAAAAAAAGCCCAAGGGTTGGCAGCAGACCGACCTCATGGAAGAAGAGGAGGACATGCAATCAGAACCTCCAGAGAACCAAACGGAAACTGATTTTTTCTCGGGACAGAAACATAATCAAGAAGAAACTACTCCATATGCTAATTTGGGGCCAAATAATATACAACAGCATCATAAACCTCAGCTGGAAGTAAGTGGAATAAAAAGAACTCATGGATCAGAAGGATCTGAATGCGACAAGGAACTACCTTTGAACACATTGGAAAACCAACTGGCCATTATTTTACTCATTCCCAAATCGGGAGATTGGAAAAGGGTGGAGAAGAAAAAGGGCAGAAAAGCATAATATTTTATCTTTACTTTTTTTTATTGTAACTTGTCCTTTTCATAGACAGCGTTTTGCATATGCTTATAGCATCTACAACATGTAATTTTTTCATATGAATAAAATTACAAACTTTTTCCACAGAAAAAAATAATAAATTTTCAGAATAATCGAATGTCAAACTATAAAATTAAAAGTTGATTAAATTTCCCACTCAATATTAATTATTTATCAAAAGCTTTATAATCAATCAATGCAATTCAAATAACTTGCATAATGAAATATAACTATTTTATCGATTATTTTTATATCAAATTAATATATAAATTTTTTTTATTAAATTAATTTAAACTTAAATAAATTATTTAAAAAAAATTAACTTTTAATTAAACATAATATAAACTAATTTCATTCTTTGCAAAAATTACAAATTGATATACATTACGGTTGCTATGCCACGGCGCTGATGAAGCGTGGGCCTCTTTGCCAATTATTAATTAGGAAAAATATTTTGTTACCTCCTAGAGGGATTTTACTCCTGAAAATATAGATTTTTTCAGTAGTGTTTTGTTTTGTTTTGTTTTTTTTTTTTTTATGATTTTTAAATCAATAATGGTGAGATTTATGGGGAGGGTTCATTTTATTTATTTTTCAGATTATAATTTTAAAGTTAAAATAAGTTTGGGATCCAGGACTAAGAATCAAGTTGAATTTATAACTTGCAAAAACTTGTTCATATTTGCAAAAGATAAGATTTGTTTTCAGTTATACATATTTAGGTCGATTTTTTTGCTATTTATAAATTGATTTAATAATATTATTATTTATAAAACAATAGTTATCCTTTTATTTATTTTAAAAGAGATAAAATCTTACATATCTTTATACATTCTTTTTTTATTTTTTATTTTGTTGGACATCTCTTGTTTTTTCAAATCACAATTATAACACAGATTCACCTTAACAATCCATATAAAAAGGGATTGTTCAGGTCAATATGATGTTTTCTATATATTACAATTTTCTAGTTGCAAGTTTTTTAATATTGTTATTGTTTATCAAAATTGGACTTTCTTCAATTTTTTAAGATTAAATACTTTAGATTTTCTTTCTTTTAAAAGAAATAAAGTCTTACATATCCTTATACATACACCAGGAACCATACATATCTTTATACATTCCTTTTTTATTTTTTATTTTGTTGCACCTCTCTTATTTTTTCAAACTACAATTATAACACAGATTCATCTTAACAACCCATATAAAAAGGGATTGTTCAGGCCCTATGATGTTTCCTATATATTACAACTTTCAATCTGCAAGTTTTTTAATATTGCTATTGTTTATCAAAATTAGATTCCAATTTTTTTAAATAAAATACTTTAGATTTTCTTTCTTTCATACAAGTTAAAAAG
>APFE031598224.1:51972-81566 GCA_000404065.3 Pinus taeda
TATCTATTCACATTTAATAATTAATATCGTAAACATAATATCCTTCCATTAAAATATTATTATTTTTAAATAACATCCAACATTATGCAACTTACGTAATCAGTTGAGTAATATACTTTCATTCTGCAACGTTAATTTTTTAATTATTTATTTCAAAAGAAATAAATAAAAACCCCATACTTTAATATTATTATTTTTAAATAACATCAAACATTATGCAACTTACGTAATCAGTTGAGTAATATACTTTCATTCTCCAACGTTAATTTTTTAATTATTTATTTCAAAAGAAATAAATAAAAACCCATACTTTAAACGTTGAGAAGAGCTTCTACCAACCTGGACGCCACAAGATTCGGCAATCTGCGAGTACAAACTTGTGTGGCGCACTATATGTTGTCAATCAATCATGGAAAAGCGTGTCAAATTTTCTACGATGCCATGACTCTGAGATTCCAAATGTCCGGGAAGCATTTACAGATGCAAAAATACATACCATCATGCTGCTCTTCTTCCATCACTGTATTGGCATCACACCAAAGCCCTACAATTGATGCCTCCTACATAGATCATCACAAACATTTTGGCAATTCGATAAGTACAGGGTACGGAACTATATTTGTACAAGACGAGCCAAGACGACATAAAATTTTGATTTGTATTATCTAAACTGGTTTTTTAATTGTATATATAAATTTAGCTCACTAATTTAAAACACTTCGATTGTATAAAAGTTACTCATCAAATTTGTGATTTCAATAAATTCCGTTTTATTTTAAAGAAATTAAATCAGAAAAACCCACTAGAAAAACTTCTAAAAAATCACACTAAAAACAACTAATTCTTTAAATAATACACCCCAAATGCTAATTGTAAGCTTCACTTCTTTTAACCATTTAAATTTTAAATTAGTATGTAGTTTTTTATTTTTTCTAAATTATTTACCATTTTGAATTACTATGTATTTTTTCTTTTTCTTTCTAAAGAATCATGCATTTCAACTCTGAATGGATTTACATTTCATGTTTCAGCTTCTTTGATCTAAAGCATTCGATGGTTTAGCTTTGCAGTATTTTTGGGTATTTAGATTTTGATTTGTATTATCTAAACTGGTTTTTTAATTGTATATATAAATTTAGCTCACTAAATTTAAAACACTTCGATTGTATAAAAGTTACCCATCAAATTTGTGATTTCAATAAATTCCGTTTTATTTTAAAGAAATTAAATCAGAAAAACCCACTAGAAAAACTTCTAAAAAATCACACTAAAAACAACTAATTCTTTAAATAATACACCCCAAATGCTAATTGTAAGCTTCACTTCTTTTAACCATTTAAATTTTAAATTAATATGTAGTTTTTTATTTTTTCTAAATTATTTACCATTTTGAATTACTATGTATTTTTTCTTTTTCTTTCTAAAGAATCATGCATTTCAACTCTGAATGGATTTACATTTCATGTTTCAGCTTCTTTGATCTAAAGCATTCGATGGTTTAGCTTTGCAGTATTTTTGGGTATTTTGATACTCTTTCATGGTTACTGCGAGCTCCTTTCTCTTTTTTTTAAAATCTATTTTAAAGATTTTAAGTTCCGCTTTTGGATTTAGATATGTTTGAGGTTTGTTAATTGCAACGTGTAAGTGGGGATATTTCAATTTTTAATCTCACATTTGCGCAGACCTTTTCCAACCACTCGAGTACAGTGAAATTCCATATTTTTTCAGTTGTGGTGTTTCGAGCGGGTGGTGCAAGTGTTGTGATTGTCCAGACTTGAAACGACATGGTTATATTGGAGATTGGAGCACGCATATGCAATGCATGAAGATTCATTCAGCAATCAGTAGTAAGTTATTTGCTTTCTTTTTTTCAGAAGAAAAAAAAAGCTAGATATATTATATTGAGAAAATATAAAAAACAGATGTATATGTATGAATGTGACACATAACGCACATATCATGAATCACAGATGTCACATATATCTAGTACCATTTTTAAAAAAAATGGAGAAAGACATTTTGCTGGTTCACATAAAAAATTGGAAGGCTTAATAAAAGAAGAAAGATATATTTAAAAAAACAGAAAAACAGAAAGAGAAAAGCACTTTGAATAAAAAGGAAAATTGACAAGGTTCTCTCTTTGTTTCTCATTTTAATTTGCCCTCTTTTTAGAAGAAAAATTATAGTTAAAAATTTATTTATAGCTAAAAAAAATTTGGCTTAAAAGAAAAAGTGAGCATTTTTTTTGTTAAAAAGAAAATTAGGCAAATTTATTTATAGCTAAAAAAAAATTGGCTTAAAAGAAAAAGTGAGCATTTCTTTTTTTTGTTAAAAGAAAAATTAGGCAAAATTTATTGACTGGGATAAGGAGAATCTGGGCAAATATTACTGGAATTTTTCTAGCAAAACTTCTTGGCAACTTTTTCATATGGTAAAAAGAAATTGGCCAATTTTTTTTTTTAAGAATTTTGCCTAGTTGTAAAATTTGAGTTTTGATATCATGGCAGAGTTAAGGATAATAGAGTTACTTACTCTGTAGCCTCGAAAAAATGCAACAACTGATGCAATCTAAGGGGTTGTGGCAAACATTAAGTGAAAACCAACTGAATTTTACAAAAAATGTGAAATATTTGCCTACAAGAATAAACTAGATGAAGCAATGGGGTTGATTGGGTCGAATGTTTATCGTGATTTTATTGGTGCCAAGAATATTTTGAGATATCTTGGGTACACAATCATAAGGTGAGTGGTTCAGCCTTACCCTAGTGAATTGTTGTGTACATGGTGGGTGGTTTAGCCTTCCCCTGGGATGCCCCATGGCAACATGTAGGTAGGATGAATGGTTCATTCTTCTCGTGCTAAGACATCCTACCCATGCAGTATGGGACTCATGGGAAGTACCTCTCATTGACCAATGAGTAGGGAAATGAGGATAGGGACCATAGTAGTAGCGATGGACGCATCATGTTATTACCGTACTCCCTATGCTAGGAGAAAAAAGAGGTTGAATGTATTTTTTTGATTTTGTGAAAACTAAAGGGTCATTTTCAAGTTTTCGCATCTACCTTCTATGCATCAAGGGATGCCCTTAGTGACAAATTTCAAATGCCCATCTTTGAGACATTTTGTGATTGTCTCATACAAGAACAATCTAAGCTCAAGCAACTAGAAGTTCTCTATGGCTTTTCAAATCAAGCTTTTGTGGCTCATAACTCCAAAGGTAAGCACAAAGCTTGGTTTCAACCAAAGAAAATTTATGTGCAAACCCGTGAGACTAGTTTTTCTCCTCCAATTTCTAAGAATGAAGAATCCTCCTAAAAAAAAAACAAAAAATAGGAAAAGAAGAAGACCAAAACAGATGAAATTTGTACATTTGTGGCAAACATGGACATATTGAAGCAAGATGTTGGATAAAGTTGAATGCCTTAAAAGAGGCCATGAATAAGCACAATATTTCAATAGGAAAGGGACATGCTCTAACAGCCCAAGCCATATGTAAATGTACATACAATTGGATACTTGATTCAGGAGCTTCACATCATATGACTGCTTGTCAAGACCTACTTCCCTCTACATCACATAGCAACATATCATAAATTGCAGTTGGTGACTCTACAAAACTTGAAGTCTTGGGACCATGTGTTTTATAGATGACACATGGCTGCATTAATAATGTGCTCCTAGTCCATGAAATTACTGCAAATTTATTGTCCACTTATCAGATTTGTCATTTTGGTAATGGGAAAATTATAGAGTTTTCTCCAACTGAAGTAGTCATTAGAGAGCTACATGTTCCTCTAGTTGTTGTTGCTATTAAACAAGATGATCATGCCTCTAGATTATATAAATATTTCTACTTTGATCCTTCTTCTGCTTCTTATTTTATAGCTCATGTTGATTCATTGAGTAAGCTTTGGCATGAAAGATTTGGTCATCTCAATTATAGATATTTGCAGTAGATGTACACTGAAAATTTGGTTTAAGGTCTTCCTAAGGTTTCATGTATTGATGGAGTATGTGAAGGTTGTGCCCTTGGCAAACAACACCAATATCCCTTTACTAAAGGGAAAACCTCAAGGGCAAAAACACCTCTTGAGTTGGTGCATAATGATCTAATGACATTTTCAACTCCTCCTTTTTAAGGGGCCAAATATGCATTAACTTTTATGGATGATTTTTCACGATACTCTTGGGTGTATTTTCTCAAGTACAAAAGCGAAGTCTTTGAAACCTTCAAGACATTTAAATCTCCTGTTGAGAAACAATCTTCATGCTACATTAAAAGGCTACACACAGATAATATGGGGGGAATATGTCAATAAGGCATTTGAAAATTTTTGCAAAGAACATTGCATTCTTCGTCAACATGTTGTTCCCTACACCCCTCAACAAAATGTTGTAGTTGAATAGAAGAATAGAACACTTAAGGATACGGCTAATTGTGTGATTCATTCCAAGAACTTGGCACCTACTTTTTGGGTTGAAGCAGTGAATTGTTCTAATTGCATTTAAAACATGATGCCTCATAAGGCAATTCAAAATATGACTCCAATGGAAGCTTAGACACATGAGAAGCCTCATGTATCTTCTTTCAGGGTATTTGGTAGTCCTACATAGGCATTAATTCAAGATGAAAAATGTAAAGCAATGGAAAGTAAAAGTTAGCAATTGATATTTGTTGGTTACTGCAAGGACATGAAAGCTTATCGACTCTTTGATCCTAACGCTAAGGAAGTTTTGTTCTGAAGAGATGTTCATTTTGATGAAAATATCAATCAAGGATCGTCTTCTTCCCTTACTACCTCATCTTTAATTGTTGATTATGGTTCTAATCATTGTGATGCTTTTAGATATGGAATAAGAAGAAAGCTCTAATGAAGGTCTTCAACAAGAAAAAAATCTTCCATCAGCACCCACATAACTCGTACATGAGCAACTTGTTCTAGATAATTCCTTGAGAAGTCTTCATAAGAGAAAGCATTTTGATAGATTTGGCTATGATGTAACTGATTTCAGCTATATAGCCTTAAATCAACCATAGTATGAGGAATCTCTCTTTTGAGTCATGCAATTTTAGAGGAACCACAACAATTTCCTGATGTTGTTGGAAAACATGAGTGGGACGTTGTCATGATAGAAGAGTATTCTTTTTTTATGAAGAATCATACTTGGGATCTTGTTTCTCTTCCAAAGGGATGCAAGTTGGTCCATTGCAAAAGGATCTATAGAACCAAATATGCAGTAGATGGATTTGTAGACAAACATAAGGAATGTCTTGTGGCTAAGGGATTTTCACGGGTTGAAGGAATTAACTATTCTGAGACTTTCATTCATGTTGCCAAGATGGATTCTATTCATCTCTCTCTCTTGTAGCCTCACGAGGCTGGTGAGTTTACCAGATGGATCTAAAGAGTGTTTTTCTGCATGGTAATCTACATGAGGATATTTACATGGAGAAACCCCCTCGTTTTATACAGGATCCTTCACTTTTCTGCTAGCTTAGGTGATATCTGTATGGTCTCAAACAAGATCTTAGAGCTTGGTATGAGAAGATGGATAGTTTTCTGCTTTCCTTAGGGCTCAATTGTTGTCACTCTAATCCCATAGTCTACACTAAGAGACGGGGCTTTGATTTATTGATTCTAGTTCTGTATGTGGATGATTTGATCCTCACATGGAGTTCTTCATCTATGATTCAGAATGTTAAGGAAGCATTAATGGAACAATTTTCTATGATAGATCTTGCTCTTCTACACTACTTTCTTGGCTTGCAGGTTCACCAATCTTAAAAAATAATCACCATCTTCCAATAGAAATATTCTTTTGACTTACTCCAACTTTTTTCCATGGCTAATTGCAAGCCTTCACCTACTCCTTTTCAGTTTGGTGTTACTCTTACTGCTAGTTGCACCAATTCCAAGATGGATCCTACATTGTATCACCAACTAGTTGGCATTCTACTTTATTTGACACACACCTGACCTGACATTGCCTATACAGGCAGGCTAGTCTTGAGATTTTCTTAGGATCCTCATTAAAGTCACTGGAAATCAGCAAAGAATATTCTCATATATATTCAAGAAACTTACAATTTTGGCATTCAGTATACTACTAGTTCTTGTAGGCTTCACTGTATGACTGGGTTGGATCAATGGATGATTGGAAATCCACCTTCGGATTTGTTTTTTGTCTTGGATTTGCACCTATTGCTTGGTCCTGCAAGAAACAATCAACAATTGCAATATCTACAACAAAAGTTGAGTATAGAGATAAAATTCTCGCAAGTCAAGAAGTTCTTTGGTTGCGATAGTTATTGCTCGAGTTTGGCATTCAGTAGGATCAACCTACTCTCTTATAGTGTGATAATCAAAATGAAATACAAATTTCTAGAAATCTTGTGGAACATCAACAGACAAAACATACTGAGATTCATATGCACTTCATTCATCAACTTATTCAAGATGGTGTACTCATCATAGAATATGTACCTACTGAAGAACAAATAGCAAATATTTTTACATAGTCCTTTGCATCACCAAGGTTTTTTCAGTTATGACATATTCTTGGAGTAAATGAAGTTGTCCTTGGGGGGTCATCTTGGGTCCACCTTCCTTCATCTCTTCATTTTATTTTCTTCTTTCTTTTTTATGAAATGTTTTACATGGGTACCTAAAAAGACCTAGTTATCAAGACCATTCTTTGTGTTTTTTTCTTTATTTTCCTCCCTACATTTCGCTTATGGGGGGTGTTAGAGTTCCAATCAATATTGAAACTTGTAAGTTTACATAGCGATTTTATCAGTTGCGTTGTGAGTCTCATCCTCATCTATTGAGTCATCAATCTTATCTTCTAGTGTCGCTAGAAGCCTATATTGTTTTTATAAATTAGGTTCATGTATAGCTCATTTTCTCAAGCAATGAAATGTGTTTTCTTTTCGTTCTTCATCTTGTGATCTCTTAGTAAAAGGATTGTTTAGCTTCACAATCTAATCCCTAGATATTTTGATACTATTTCAACAACAAAGTTCAAAGCTCTACACAATGAACTCTTTGCTGATTATGAGAGTGTGGAGCTCTACACCAACCAAGACAATACCATTAAATGAGTGTAAGACCATACCATTAAATTCACTTCGTAGCAATCCTAAAACTTAGAAGGAGAGATATTTTAAAGCCCAAGCTAAGTGATATTGAAACTATACTGGTCCAAGATGACACAGGTTTCTGTGCCCTTTTGGCTTCACCAACTAATAATAGTGAACTTCAACCATAGTTTAAAGATTTATAAATATGCAACAACTAAGTGCGGAACTCTGCACAATAAACTTAGCTCACAAATAATACATTGAAATGCAAGCCGCATTAATGAAAAACAGACTGGAACAATAAAGCTCTTTGTCAAAATGTAAGCTATAGCTGCTAGCTCACAAATAATACATTGAATTCCAAGCCACATTAATGAAAGCGGCCTTGTTCTCATTGGAAGAATAAAACTGTGTCAAAATGTAAGCTATAGCTGCGGTTGTTAGTTCAAACCATGTAAAAATTTATAACCCAGTGTTAGTAAACTCCCTGTGTTTTTTTATCAAATTCATCGGTCCTTCAAAAATTAATTTACACTAAATGCTCGTGGTAATCCTCATAGCAATATTCGGTAAGAGGTAGACCGCATAGAGGTTTAGGTACAGAATCGGATCGCTGCACATTGAGAATGCGGAGAGAAAGACCACGGAGAATGCGAGTACGGATGTGGTTTCATTGTGCGGAGTGTGAAGTCACCTCTGCACTACGCACTACGCACATAGGATGTAGTGAGAGAGCACGCCAGTGGAAGTGGATGCTATGTCTTGAAGGTGTATTTGTTATTTTACTAATGGGCGTAGTGAACTGCAAATGAATTGTGAAATACAAAGATAGGGGTGAATGATGGAGATCGATTAAATTGTTGCTACTGGCTTACCGGGAGTCCACTGAGTATCGTTGGTTGATGAGAAAAAGAGCACAAGATTGTGTTGAGGAGCAATTTGTAGGAAGAAATATAAAGGTTATCTATATAAGATTAATCTAATTTTTTCACCTGGATTTTTTCTTATGAGTTTGATAAAATTTCAACTTGACATTTTTACATATCATACTGTAAAATAAATCTCAAGACCTAATGAAATTTATTCAAAAAAATTTAACAGTAAAATAACTAATAAAATAACTATAATGAAAAGATTTACAATTACCTATTCAATGAATTTCGATAACAATTTCTCCGAAGACGGTGCTAAATTCAAGGATGCTGAACTTAAAACGAAATCAAAGCAATCAACACACATGTTATATGACAATCAAGCATCGAACAGTTGTAACAATTATAGAAACTCATTCTGGAAGCCTGATTATTTGTGAAAAACGAATTTGTTGAGAGTTAGCGCATAAAATAGCCCTTCTTCAGACCTGTACCTTCTTCAGGGGTTTAGGAATGTAATTCGTAGTGTATTTCAGTCCATCATAGTTGACAACTTTGGGGTACTGTGCTGATAGAGATTAATGTGCGGCCTTGGTTTTGTTCCCCACAAATGTGCCCTACATCAAGCAAAACAAGATGCTACTATTTCGGGATAATAGAAAGGAGGACATACTATACGAAACAAGGAAATGAGATTACGGGAGGAACCTAAAAATGGTAAATTGTTTTGATACCGCGACTCAAAATGGTAGCAGTGAACAATTTGTTGACGGGGGATTGATTGGTCGTGTACGATGGCTGGATCAATTAGAAGAAAACGAATGCCGCTTTCATCAATGAAAGCTACAACATAGCCATCGAAATCTCGTGGTTGTATCCTCAATTATTGGAAAAAGAAAGCCATATCGATCATTTACTAATCAATTTCATCCTCTTCCCCTTCCATGTTGGATTGTGGAAGCAGGGAATAGAAAACGACCTTTAGCTCTGACCATGGCTCTTCGTCTAGCCCCCTATCTCCTGTATGTCTCTATCTGTACCAAATAAATTACCAACTACGACTAGCATGATCCCCACGTATGCATATGGGCTTGTCTCTGGTTAGCATCTCCGCGTGCCCACCGCTCCTACTCTCTCCATAACATACTAACTCTTTATCACGTTCTATATCTTCGAACTACCCGGGGCTGCAATGCATTGATGAACAATGTAGTAAGCAGCAGAGTGGGAGTCTTTGTCTTTACGGTGAAAGATTTTTATAGGAAAAGCTAGAATGAAACATAATAATATTAATTGGAGACTAATTCAGCCAATCAATATTATTAATTGGAGATTTGTTCAACACAAGTTTTTTAGTCTCTGTAAAAGACCTGCAATCTAATCAGTTTTAATAGTCCCAGTGTTAGTGTGTTATAGCATAGTTTTAACAGTGCTGTGTGTTAGAGCGCTTACCCACTGAATGACTACTCACAATTATTTATTTTTATTTTTATTTTAAAATGAATTGTGAGGTGAAATCTTGATTTGTGTTATTTAAACTGATTTTTTAATTATATGTATGG
Source organism: Pinus taeda (assembly GCA_000404065.3). NCBI lineage: Eukaryota > Viridiplantae > Streptophyta > Pinopsida > Pinales > Pinaceae > Pinus > Pinus taeda. Next base: position 61,491 of record APFE031598224.1, read on the forward strand.
ATTCAACACCCTGAAAAACCCCTAAGGCAATTTGATTGTGAAGGGCTTACCCATCAAGCTTGTCATTTCAATAACCAGCAGAAAATTTTGAGGTGAAATTTTCATTTGTGTTATTTAAACTGTTTTTTTTTTACTATATATATATATGTGATTCGCTCACTTTGATTGTGTAGGTGTTACCCATCAAGCTTGTGTTTTTAATAAATTCCTGCCAGATTTTAGAGAAATTAGACCAGAAAATTTTTGAGGTGAAATCTTGATTTGTGTTATTTGAACTGTTTTTTTGACTATATATATATATGATTTAACACCCTGAAAAACCCAATAGGCACTTCGATTGTGCAGGGGTTACCCATCAAGCTTGTAATTTCAATAAATTCCTGCTAGCTTTTTTGAGAAATTAGACCAGAAAAAGCCAACGGAAAAGATTGCAAAAGGTCTTACTAAAGACAACTCGAAAATAAAGAGACCCTCCATTAGAGGAATTATGTGGTGTGAGAGCTTACTCAACCAATCAAAAATTAGAAAATTGTTTTTCAGTTTATAAAAAAATAGAAATATTAAGCATTTTTCCTAATTAAAATTGCAAAAACAGCAAAATAATGCAAAATAAATCAATTTAACCACTAAATAAAACCCTTTACAAGAAAACAACTCATAAACAAAGAAATCCACAAAAAAAACTTCAACTACCCTTACTCTTATTATATTTCCATTCTAATTCTTAACCATACAAAACCATTTCCCATTTAAATTTAAAATAATAATAATAATAATAATTTTAAATTTAATAATTAATTAATAATATATATTTACCTGAATTGTTTTTTCATTCGTATAAAATAAAAAATAAACTTTAGGTTTTATGGAAAATATTTATATATTACACTTATTTTCATTATATTCTATTATACAATTTGGAAAAAATTACATATTTCTAATCACTTATATAAACATTGTTTTTTTAATGGTGACTTAGTTATCATTTATATTAAATTATTAATGCTATTTATAATTATAAATTAATATAAGCAAAATTTATTATATTAACATTTGAAGTAGATTAATTGATTATGGTCTTGAAAATGAAATGTCACTTATGAAAAGGTTTGAGGTTAAAATTTTTAGTATTGTATTTATATAAATATTTAGAAATTATAATAGTAATGGTTGGAATCAAATCTTATATCACTTAAACGAAATAGTTTAATTTATAAACGAAATAGTTTTTCCATCAATATTATTTTTTTGTTAATTTTAATCAAAATTTGATATAAATTTTTAAAATTTTAAGTTTAAATTGTTTGATCTATATAATTCAAATGATCCAAAGATTTTCAAAAATACTGAATTTATTTATGCATTCAAAAATGTATTTTAAACAATAAAAAATCTTGAATTTATACTACCATATTTTAGTGAATTAAATTCTTATAAAAAAAAACAATCTCATTTATAAATTATACATTGTTACAAAATAGTCATAATATATACATAAATTATACAAATATTGAAATTTATTAATTAATTAGAAACAACAATATAAACCAGTATCATTTGCAAATGAGTTAATATTGATAAATCACACTATCAACTTATAATCTTATAACATATCTTTCATAAATTGATATCTATGCTTAAGCATATTATATCTGAATTGCATTATATTGTTTTTAAATGCCCTAAAACAGCATATAACTTACTCAATGAATTGAGTCATAACCTTTTCAAAAACAATCAAAATTCTACAGGCGTGTTTTTTTATTTATTTATAAATAAAAACATCGCTCTAAACTTATAAAGTAGCTTCTACCAACCTGTATAAGTAGCTTCTACCAAACTAAGATGGAAGCCACAAGATTCGGCAATGTGAAAGGACAAACTTGTCTGGCGCACTAAAACTAAAACTTGGATGCTAAATGTCAATCAATCATGGAAAAGCGTGTCTCAGTTTCCACGCTGCCGTGACTTTGAGAATCTCAATCCCTGAGAATGCAAAAATACCAACCAGCTGATCTCCCTCTCATTACGGTATTGGCATTAGACTAAAACCCTACCGTCCACCCAATCTAACAGACTGATGTTCCTGCCCACACAATGTGTTCACTTGTTCGAGCAGACTGATGTCAACCAGCCGAACCAACTTCAAAATTCCACAAAGAACTTCCAATCACGAACTCACTCTGTTTGCCTTAGCACAGTCAGCCCTAAACGCCGTCCATGGCTCCCTGTAAATTTCCATTACTCAGAACCATGTTTTATATATATCTTAAAAATATATATATAGAATAACTGTTTGGAAATAAAGAGATATAATAATTATCAGTTAGTAGAGCAAGTTTACCATCGACCTCTCTCGTCTGATAGAAATTGTTGGTTGCTATAGGAAAATGTTCATTTCGAAGAACAACTCCAGTCGCTCATGCTCTCCTTTGTGCCGCCTTCCGAAGATTGAACCCAAGTAACGTCCCCTCTGCTGTTGCAAAAAGTTTCCAGTTCCAATTCGATTTCCTTGGTACCTGCCCATGGCCCATCTATTGCTTCAAGGGCCAGCAGTGCCTCTGACATTGAAGGCCTTGACACATCTCTCGGGTGGGCAGATTGAAGCGCCAACAACAAAACTTTATTTATTGTATTCCTCTGTCCCGAATTGCGAATCTTGATGTCGATAACCTCTTCGGCCCGGTTCTTCTGCGTCATGTCGACCACCCAGTCCGATAATAGAAAGTGCTCGAGAACACCAGAGGTCGAATCCAGAGCCCTGCGACCCGTTATGAGCTCAAGCAGTATGATGCCGAAGCTGAACACATCGCTCTTGTCGGTCAGATGGCCGTATAGAGCGTATTCGGGGGCAACATAACCGAGCGTTCCAACAGTTTTGGTGCTGTAATGGCTCTTATATTCCTCTTCTTCTTTCCTCAACTTGGCCATTCCGAAGTCTGCGACCAAGGCGTTCAGTTGGCCGTCTAGCAGCACGTTGGCAGCCTTTACGTCCCTGTGAATGATGGCCGGCTTGGCGAATTCGTGCAGATAAGTTAGACCCCTGGCTATGCCCACCGCAATCTTGTACCGCTCGGGCCATGACAGCGATTTTGATCTATTAGGATTGAAGAGACAGTCCGCCAGACTTCCGTTCTCCATGAAATCAGAAACAAGAAGCTGTTCGCTTACCTGACCGTCTTTGTCGAATTCGATGCAATAGCCTCTGAGAGGATGCAGGTTGCGGTGCTTAATCCCACTGATGACATGCAGTTCGTGTCTGAAATCATCGTCCCCTTTGATCTTAGCGGAGTTCTTTAATCTCTTCACGGCAATCCGCGATCCGTTTGGGAGCGTCCCCCGGTAAACAGTGCTGAAACCTCCCTCGCCGATCACGTTCGACGCCGCGAAATTCCCAGTGGAATCTCTGATCTCCGACAGGCTGAAAAACGCGAGTCCGGTTCTCGAGCTCAACGACTCGTATCTCTCCATCAACTTCAGCCGTTTCGTTTCCACGAGACGGGACTTACGCCGTTTTAAGCACAGGCAGATGCTCAATCCAACTACCAGTATTCCCACAGAAGTGATTATGATGAGGAAATAGTAATACCGCTTCATAACTCTATTTGGACTTTTAGGGCCGCCAAGGGTTGCCAGTGCAGTTAAATTCTGTACGCTGAGAAGGCAGTAAGCGGCGTCCGGTCCGAGACCATCGTAACAATTGATGCCTCCTCCCACATAGATCATCACAAACATTTGGCAATTCGATTTTCCTCCTGACGCTTCGTTCAGCGAATGGACCGCCATGGCCATGGCCCATAAGCATCTATGGCACTGAAAGGCTCCCGGTCGAGATCCGTCGCAGTTTAACTTCAAGCTGGACGTATCCACCAAGCTCTCAAAGGTCTTTAGATTATCAATACCGAGGCAGGTGCGTGAATCACACACGAAATTTTCAGACCTCACGTTGCAGCGCCTGAACAGGGCGGCTCCTATTCCCGCCTTGGCTTCCACTTGCGTTTGGAATTCGTTTAAACAGCTGGCCGCCGTGTGGTTGGTGGGGAAGAGGAAGGAACGGGTGGTGTGCATCCATGAGAAATGAAAGATCTTGATTAAATCGATGATGCCTTGGCAACAGTGAGATTTGTCTGGCAATGAACATTGTTGGAGCATCCATGGCTGAGCGTCAAGCTCCACAGTTATGTTCAGCGGACAATATGCCGCCGAATCTCCAACCCCCGCTGCGAGCGACATGTTCAAAGCCAAGGGAAGCAAAAACATAAATAAGCAAAACATCGGGATGTGATTCACGCCAGTTATGATCGAATTGATTCTGTCACAGAAATTCATAGCAGGAGATTAAAATTAAATGGCACGGATCTGCCCAACTGAAATATAAAATATATCAAAATGAAGGATGCATTGCATTTTTGAAGGCACGATGCATCAAACGAATCTGCATCCGTCAGTCAGCGCAATCAATAGTCTACAAATTTACTGTCAGTCGCATTTCGCAATGTGGAATTAGGTAAGAATCGAGATGCGACACGACGTTCTAGAATTTCGCAACAATCCTATCGTGTATTAAATAGAAAAAGGCATTAATCTATATGATTAACAATGACGTTCCATGCTCTCATTGCAACATTGTCATACGGTTTGTTGTAACTATGATAAACCGTGAATAAAGAGCAACAATATCTAGCTTAACTTTGAAATGTGCATAGTATGTGATGTGAGATTTCATATGAAAAGGATTTGAAAGATTGTGATACGGTTTGCTACAATTATGATGTACAACTAATAAAAAGCAACAACATCTACCTTAACTTTAAGGTGTGGATAGTATGTGATGTGAAATTTCACATGGAAAGGATTTGAAAGATTGTGATAAGGTTTTCTACAATTATGATAAATAATTAATAAAAAGCAACACCATCCAGCTTGACTTTAAAATGTGGATAGTATGTGATGTGGATTTTTACATGGAAAGGATTAGGAAGTGATTTGGAAGTGAAATTCATATATATATAAAAGCCATTTTGCTTTTTGAATTTTTTGTATTCCATTTGTTTGTGTATGCAAAGTGGATTCAGAAAAGACTATGAAGTGTGTGTTTTAGGATAGACTTTATGTGAAGATGTATATGTAAAGTAGATTCAGAAAAGATTATGAAATGTTTTAGTATTTATTTCATGTAAAATTGGTTACTATGAATAAAAGTTATTTTGGAATCTGAAAAAGCTATCAATATCTACCTCTCAAATTATATAATTGAATCTATTGCATGGTCGTCGAGGAAACACATGTATATCCTTAGAGTAGTTAAATTTTTTCATTGTTGTGAATAAGATATCTATTGTTTTGTTCTTTCCAACAATGTATACACCTTTTAGGACTCTTCATGTCTACAGGTTACTTCTTCTTAGAGCCTTTGAGTGTCCTCTAGAAAGGATAGAAGCAATAAGAGGAATTTACTTTGCCACTTTCAAACCATTTAGTGAATTTATGAAATCTTTACTTGCTCAATTGACTCTTGTAACCGTGTTATATTATTATCATGGACTTGTTCATTTTTCTGAAGGTAGATAATATTATGCTCACTTGATACATTAATTCAAGGAAACACTATTGCTTTGTTGAAGAACAATTGCTTAGAGGACATAAGAGAGAAATTAGAGTTATTTGAAAATTATTCCAAAATCTGCTTTTGATGACGTACTCAATCAACAACAATGACTATAAATCAATAGTCAATCACGTGTGTGCATCCAATATGTAATATGACAACTTTATTCTGTTAATTTTTTTAATATAAATTGACAATAACAAAGTGATCAAAAAATGACTAGAGAACAAGTGTTCCCTTGAAACTGACTTGACAACAATGTGCACACTATTTTGTGGCTTATTGTGCATACTATTTATAATTATATTATTCCACCTAAAACTGGTTTCGTATTGAGCCATTTGTACCCATCAATAGGATTGTACTTGACAAAGGATTTTTTTACTATTTCACAACCAATACTTATACAAATTATGTAAAGGGTTGAAGTGAGAGTATTAGATCAATAATATTTTTGTCATTTTTCAAAAGTAAATTGAATTTTTCAGGTGAAAATTTTCCTCAAGTTGTGGCCTTTGAATTCAATCTATTCTCGCAGGGGACAATAAGTTCTTTACAAGTGGCTTGCTGTCTTAGTCCAATTCTAAATAGTCTGGGTTACAAATGAGCTTCCTTTTTTAATGGGATTGTGATAAGCCCCATGGAAAATTTTAGGGGCTAATATTCGCAAGTGGGTTAATTTTCCATGCTTTTTCCAAAAAAAAAAATCGTTAATTTCCATTTTTCTAGAAATTATTTGCCCAAATTTTATAGTATAAAATTGTTTTAACTTAAAAATCGCCAAAATTTTATATAGAGGCTATATACAATTATTATAAATTTGAAATCTTTTACAAAAAAATTACAATACATTTTACAAATTGCATATTATGTACTAGTGACATTTGCTAAGGTTTCTAAACTTTAAAATAAATTTCCATCCTTAAAATTTTCCTTGATAAGTCCCCCATCTAGCGAGAGATGATAGTGGTCCTTAGGGGTAAACCCACATTGATCATTAGTTGGTTTAGGATTTGGAATGACTAGCCCATAACAATAATTGTGTTGCTTAGATTCTTCTAAAGGCTTCTCCTTCTTAAACATTGCAAAAGAAAGATGTGGATATTTATCTCTAACATAATGGAGGAAACACTACCACTTTGCTGAAGAACAATTGCTTAGAGGACATAAGAGAGAAATTAGAGTTATTTGAAAACTATTCCAAAATGTGCTTCTAATGAGGTACTCAATCAACAACAATTACTATAACTCAATAGTTAATCATGTGTGTGCATCCAAAATGTAATATGGCAACTTTAGTCTATTAAATATCTAAATATAAATTGGCAATAACTAAGTGATCACAAATATGATAATTGTCACAGAGAAACCAAAAAATAAGCATTCCATTGAAACATAGTTGACAACAATGTGCACACTATTTTGTAGCTTAGTTTGCATACTATTTATAATTGTATTGTTTCGTATAAAGCTAGTTTCTCATTAAGCCATTTATACCCATCAATAGGATTTTACATAACAAAGGATTTTTTTAGTGTTTCACGACCAATACTAATACCAATTATGTAGAGGATTGAAGAGAGAGTATTGGAAATAAGACTTTTTTCATTTTAAAAAAATAAACTTAACTAAATTTTGTAGGTGAAAGTTTTCCTCAAGTTGTGTCCTTTGAATTCAATCTATTCTTAAAGGGGATAACAAATTATTTACAAATAACTTGTTGTCATAGTCCAATTCTAAATAGTCTAGGCTACGACTAAGATTTCTATTTTAAATGGGGCTAGGATAAGCCCAGCATCTAGCGAGAGATGATGGTGGTCTTGGATATTTATCTCTAGCATGGTGGAGGCGAATTGTACAAACATTATTTTTGTTCTTGTATAGCTTATATGGGATGAGTTGAATGTGTTGGAGAGTTGACCACATAATTTGGTGGAAACAATATTATGGAAGGCTTGGCATATGGACATTAATCTAAGAGATGTTTAAGGTTTTCAGGCCAATTTCATAAAAGGATACTTAAACTTAGGAATTCCTTTGTCAATTAGTCTCTTATCAAGATCCAAGCCCCAAAGAATGAGGGGTTAGGAAAAGGTAGCATTTTTGGGTCTTGTCACTAATTTCTAGACAATGTAAAGTTGTAAGATGCAAGCATTTTTTTGAGACTTGAGTTGTGGACAATTAATTGCTTATAGATTCGACACTTAGTAGAGAAATAGTAGGCCAAAAATATATTTAAGGTTGTAGTGGATCTAAGGTGTTCTAAACCCCCCTCATAAGTTTCTACAAGGGGGAATCTTAATTCCCCCAAAAGATTGTACACGAGGGGCTTCTAATATCCCCAAAAGTTGGTACAAGAGGGGTTCTAAACCCCCCTTGTAAGTTGCTGCGAGGAGGACTCTAAACCTCCCTTATAAGTTGTTACAAGAGGGGATCCTAATGATCCAAAAATTTGCTACAAGGGCATTCTAAAACCCTATCATAAGTTGCTACAAGGGGGGCTCCTAATGCCACCAAAAGCTTATATGAGGGGGAGTCCAAATGCCCCCAAAAGATTTTGTGAGGGGAGTTATAAAACCCCCTCATAAGTTAATACAAGGAGGGTTCTTAACTACCCCCAAAAGTCACTATGAGTCCTTGTAAGTTTCTATGAGGGGGGTCGTAAATGGCCCTTGTAGGTTTCTACGAAGGGTGTTGGAACCATCCCTAAAATTCACCGTTGGGGGTTGTTCGTATCTCTTCAAAAAATTCCCCTAAAAAGCTTGACTTTTGGAGGCGATGCTTTTGGGTGCAACTTTAAAAAAATTCCCCAAAAAGTCACTTTTCATGTGGGCTTCCAAACCACCCACAAAAGTGGCTTTTTCGGTTGGAAACTCCCCCAAAAAGCCACTTTTGGGGGTGGTTCATATCTCTTAAAAAACCACCCCTAAAAGGATTAACTTTTAGGGGTGAGACATTTTTTTGGGGGGGGGAGGGTGTGGGTTGGGTTCAAAAACCACCCCTAATGCTACCCCCCACTCAAATTCCACTTTTGGAGGCGGATAACGACCCCCCATAAAAGTATTTTTTGTATTAGTATTTTCTTTGAAAAGAGTGCTTTTAGCCACATGCTTGCTTCGTGTCCACGAAACCACAAGCCTTCATGATCGGGCCTCTATTTAGATATATTGTGATATGTAGTCCATTGAATCCTCTCATCTATCGCTTACCCACCATAACTCATTTTCCTCAATGAGGATAACATTGAACTAATGCCTCTAGTGATTTTCAAAATATTTGAAGTGCTCGTGAGGAAGGATCTTGTAAGGTGATTTTTCCATGCTTAACTCCATCATGGTGCTAGCTTTAGTAGTGGCAATGCAAATGGCTTCCCTAGTATCTTAGATAGCTACTTCTAGCCTCTTCAATACTATTACATTAAACTTGACTTAGTAAAAGAGTTAATATTTTTAGGTCATTAATGGTGGTTTTTATCACATGGCATTTTTGGTTTGTGTTATTGAAACCTTCAATTACATATAATAAATCTTTTAAAATGTTTGAGGATACTCCATTATTGATGGGCTCTAGAATTGACATCTTTTTATATCATATTTTCCCTACTTTTAACCCCGTTTTGCTTACCTAAACCTTGTATCAATCCATTATTGTGCGGGATTGAGACTAAATGTGTTTCCATTACATTCATTTAGTATTTTATGTGAGTTTATGATTAAACATTAGAAAAATATCATATTAGATTTTATGATTGAGTTTACTTACAAAGAGGATGTGCCAAATTGGTTGTTGTGTAGGTTGTATTTTTTTTCCACAAGGGACGTTTTGGTTCAAGTTACCGCAAGACTCATTTGTAGTTGTTGCAACGCTCACTTCCAATTGTTGCATCACCATTGCTACAACATAGTGGTTGTTACATAGTTTTGTGGCATAGTTGTTACCTCATAAAAGATGCAACACCCACATAGAAGTTGCAACATTAGAATCATGAACCAAAACTTGACTATAATCCATTGGAACTATTGGCCAATACCAAAATTGTGAGCCATCAGAACCATGAGTCATGCTGTTACATATTTTTCACTAATCTACATGAAAATTATGGATCCATGCAACAGTAATGTTAATCCAAGAAAATTAGGCCATCATCTATAAGAGAGAATTTCATATATATATGTGTGTGTGTGTGTGTAATATACCACCTTATTAATCCATATATACCACCTTTATTTGAGCTTTAGTAGGTCATCATAGGTAAGAGAAATTCTTTCTTAGTGCTATTGGCATTATGATGTATGTGTTGTACTTGATGGCAACCCACTTGTAGCAGAACAACTCACTTGTATATGGTAACTAGATGAATCTACAAAAGAGATATCAGATGTGACAGAATGTGATGAAATGCAAGGCAGCTTCAGATGTGATGAAATGCAAGGCATCTTCAAGGAATCAGTTCAGAAGGCAACTCACTTAGATGAAAGATCATAGTATAACAGGAAAACAACAAAGAATGACAGATCAATCTTCACAGAATGAAGAAATAGAGGTATACGCAGGTTCACCATTGACCAAGTGACGTATACATGTAGGTTAACATAAAAAAAGGTGTGTATAACATACACACACACTTTCACAAAAAGGAAAGCACGTATACCTTGGAAAACTAAGTTTTGGTCTGAAATATTTGGTCCATGGTATTTGATCCGAGGTATTGACCCTAGGTATTTGATCCAAGGCATTGGTCCTAAGTGGTTTTGGCCCATGGTATTGAGAAAGTCCTAAAAATATAAAAGGAGGATAAGATCATTAGGCCAAGGTACTCAAGTATTGAATATATGATGAAGAGTGAGATCTAGTAGCAGGTTATTGGGTTATGGTGCATTGCTGGATCTGAACCAAGGAGGAACCTTAGCAGTTGATGGAGGATAAGATCTAATGATGGATCCAGATCTTAAGGTGTAAAGTGAACTATCATTATGTGTCTTTGCTTATGAATATTCTAGATCTAAAAACTAATGCATATATTATTCTGTAAATGATATGATCTGGGTATAACTAAAGTCTGGTATAGCTACAGAATTATGAATTAATATTTGCAGATGTATATGTTGGTTGGCTTTAAGGAAAGCGTGTATACACGTGGGTTTGGCACAAGAAAGTAGAGTATACCTTATAATCTATGTTTTAGTTACTGTTGTTTGTTGTTATAGTATTTTGGGTTCTAGTTACTGTATTCTAGTGACAACATTTTGAAAGATCAGATTGATGGGTTGTCAAAGTAATTGATTGACTTGGTTGCGGTTGGTTCAATAGGAGATTGGTTGATGCAAATATATTTGATGATTGAATTATGTTGTTGATGGATCCAGTTTGAAAATTTATGAAATGTGGTCTTTTTTAGACAAGTTCAGCGATGACAAAACACCTGTGGCCTTAGTTTTAGAATTATCCCGTTTGAAAATAGAAGCCAAAGAAAAGGTCAAGGATCTTAAAATCTGGTTCAACACTTTGTTCAACAGAATCCTAGTTAATGCTAGACCTACTGAGGAGGTTCTCATGGAATTCTACATCATTTCTCTCCCTGTCCCTACTGCGATGAGAGGAGTAATGCACAAACCTTACAAGGTTCTATTGATGAAACGGTAAAAGACGAGAATGAAATGATCAGTCTCACAGCATGTCATCATCCAACCGAAGAAAAGAAAGCCTCTCAGTCATCCAAGAAGAATAATGGGAGTGATAACAAAGTGGCTGAGGGAAAAGGAAGGGACAGTATGGATGTAGAAGGTTTGCATCAGATCACTTAAGAAATTGACAAACATAGTCATCATTATGAAAAGGAATTATGGAGAGAGTACAAGTGGGAATGGAGGAGATCATAACAACAGAAAACCTTTTAAACCATTCTAATGCAAGAAGACAGAAGGTGGTCATGGTCCACTTGCATTGCCTGCTCCACCTAATGAAGGGAATTTAAATACAGAAGAGCTGACTCTTATCGAATTGTTAGAAAATTATATATTACAGAGCAATGGAACACATATAATATTGCATAAATATAAACACAGAAAACACATAAAACCAGAGAGACATAGATATACGTGGTTCACCCCGTTTAGGCTACGTCCACCCTGAACAGCCAGTCCTTCCTTTCTATTATCTAGCAAAATGAAGAGACACAACCTACAACAGATCCACTGTAATATCCTCTGTTTTCTCTCATAGTCTCACCTGTCTGTTTCTCGCTCGGAGAATACACATCTATTACATAGCCTCAATACAATGCCCTCATACGAAGAGAGGGGTTGCATTGTAGGGCAAAAAACCCTAAACTAAACATAAGTTCTACAGTCAGATCATCTGCCTAATGAACGGCCCAGATTGACTAGAAATTACTATACTTTTACAAGGCAATTTTACATTTGTTTTTAGCTTTGGGGGCGCTGCCCCCAAAAACCCCGCCGGGGGACCGCTGGACCCACAGACCCCTAGCTAGGGGGGATCAGCCCCTTCGAACCCCTGCGGGGGGGACAAGTCCCCCCCGCACCTCCCCGGGTGGAGGGGTGTACAAACTTCCTAGGGTATACATCTGGCTAAAACAAAGACCTCTAAATAATCATGCTCCACACCCAACACGAATCGCTCCTTAACCAAGAAGAACCTATAGTGGAGCTAGAGCCAAAATAAGAAAATGAGGAAGAATACCAATTAGAAGAGCCCTTGGAAGAAGAATCTCAAATCAACGTACTGTGGGATTTCTATACAAATGAGAATGATGATGACCAAGGAGACAGTATGGCAGAAATACACACTAATGGAATCCACACACAAAGTAAGGGGCCACTTGCGGGTGTGATGAAGCCTATAGACCAGACCAAGAAAGATGTTCGCCCTATGAAGGCATCCACTCCCAAAGTCCCTGTCAAGAAGGGTAAACCTAGTGGTGAGTCCAAGAATACCTAGTGGCAAACCATCCAGAGAAAGATAATACACCTCCCACCGCAATGAAGGCGACTCAAAATGGTAAACTCCCACCTAAGAACAGCAAAACGGGTATGTTTACTCTGCCCTATCTTGTTTATAACATTGATTACAATATTGTGGATGATCTTAAGAAATCTAGGGCTAATATCACATACTTTGATTTGCGAAAATTAATGAAACAAAGAGATCTACTTTTGAAAGCTATGGATGAGCGTAACTGGAAAATTCCCACCATCCCAAGTAGCCAAACCTAGAAGTCGACATCTAGACCCATTAGTACCTCCAGTACAACCTAAAAGCCACTAGCCATGGAAGCCACTCTGTCAAAAATGAATCGAACCCCCCAAGATGTCAGTGCGACCATGATAGGAAGGAAATAAAAATCCTTGACTCCCCCTTTCCTCATCACATTTGAAATATTCAACATGAATGTATACAATTACTTGGTAGACTTAGGTGCCTCGTCCACTATGATGCCTTACACTATTTCTAAAATACTTCATGTGATACCTGAGAAAACTGGAACTCGAATCATGCAATTAGACAGGACAAATGTGAAAGTAATTGGGGAATTGAAAGATGTATTGATTCAGATGACTACTAAACCAAAGTACACACAAGTCATTGATATAGTGGTAGTCAATATAACTGAGGCTTATGGAATGCTGCTTATTAGGGAATTAACACAACAAAGAGATCTACTCTTGAAAGCTATGAATGAGCGTAACTAGAAAATTCCCACCATCCCAAGCAGGCAAACCTAGAAGTCGGCGTCTAGACCCGTTAGTACCTCCAGTACATCCTAAAAGCCACTAGCCATGGAATCCACTCTGTAAAAAATGAATCAAACCCCCCAAGATGTCAGTGTGACCATGATAGGAAGGAAATCAAAATCCATGACTCCCCCTTTCCTCATCACATTTGAAATCTTCAACATGAACGTATACAATTGGTTGGTAGACTCAAGTGCCTCATCCACTATGATGCCTTACATTGTTGCTAAAATACTTCATGTGATACCTGAGAAAACTGGAACTCGAATCATGCAATTAGACAGGACGAATGTGAAAGTAATTGGGGAATTGAAAGATGTATTGATTTGGATGACTACTAAACCATAGTACACACAAGTCATTGATATAGTGGTAGTCAATATAACTGAGGCTCATGGAATGTTGCGTAGTAGGGATTGGTCAGCAAAAATCAATGGATATTTCTCAACTGATTGGTCCCATCTCTTGCTGCCTTAGAAGGGAAAGGGTGATATGCTCAGAGTTGATCGTGAAAGATACTTGAAGTATGTGGTGATGGAATTAAATGGTCCCAATGAACCTATAATGTTTACCAACTCTATCCTTGGGAATTATAGTTTCAATGTTTGTGCCACAAAAATCTATTTTGGAGAATTCCATGCAGAAACAATTGAAGAAACTGCAATAAACACATAGTTGGAAGCTCTCCCCTGTAATCCAACTGATGAACCACCTTGTAATATAGTAGATTATAGAACTAGTTTCGTAGGAAGCAATTCAATTGATGTAACACTAGACTCTATATTTTGGACACTCCATTTTGATGGCTTTAACTGCCTTGAAGGTGCAGGTGCTGGGAGTTTTCTCATTGATCCACAAGGGAACCAACATTTGAAGGCTAGCTGGTTGGAGTTCACAAACACGAACAACATGAAAGAATATGAAGGATTGCTGCAAGGCCTAAAAAGGGCCATTGATATGAAGGTAAAAAATCTTAAAGTTTTTGGTGACTCGCAGATAATTGTGGACCAGGTAAGGAAGAGGATACACTGCAATTTTCCACACGTGGTAAGATACCAACATTAGGTATGGAACTTAATTAACAGTTTTGATTCTTTTAATATCACATACATACCTCAAGGACAAAACCAGGATGCCAATATGATGGCTGGTATGGCCGCAAAACTTTTGCCTGATTTTAGATTAAAGAAGAATAAATGTTATGTTGAATTGATTTTTAGAACATTCGTGCCTGATAACATCTCAAATTGGTAGGTGTTCGAAGATGACGAGCAAATATTTGAGTTCTTGCACTGCAAGAAGACATTCAAGAATGCAATCATTGATGAAAAGGAGCACGACAGGCTTATGAATGAGAGGGAAGATGAGGAAAAGGATCAGTTCAATATGATTCCCAAGTCAGTTGTCAAGATGGAGCACTTGTATGACTTGCATGATAAATTCAAAAAGTCGACCAATTGAAAAACACATAACTCATCCATGAAGTACGAATCGTTCAACCTTGGAACCAAAGAAGACCCAAAAACTGTTAATTTGGGCTTGGGGTGCTCTCCGCAAGAAAATGTTGCATTCATTAAGCTATTTAAAGAATACACGGACATCTTTGCATGGACATATGGAGACCTAAAAACCTTTGATACCAGCGTCATGCAGCATGAAATTCCTTTGGAAAGGGAGGCTAAGCCCTACTAACAAAATCTTCGCAAGATGATCCAAGCCTGGAACCATTGGTGAAGAAAGAATTAAACAAAATGTTGGATGCTAAAATCATTTTCCCAGTCAGACACACCCACTAGGTAGCCAATCTCATGCTAGTAAGAAAGAAAAATGGAGACATTAGGCTGTGTATCGATTTCAGAAACCTGAACAAAGCATCACAAAAGGATAACTATCCTGTCCCTTCTATGGAACAAATTCTTCAGTGCGTTTCTAGGTCTGAAATATTGTCCCTATTAGAAGGGTTTTTAGGATATAATCAAGTGTTGGTATCTAACAGGGATTAGCTTAAGATAACCTTCAACACTAAATGGGGCACCTACGCATATCGTAAAATGCCTTTTGGACTTATTAATGCAGACGCCACATTCCAGAGAGCTATGGACATAAATTTCTGAGGGTTGATCAACAGATCAATAGTGGTTTACATGGATGACATCACTGTGTATTCATATCACAGAAGGGATCATATTTATCACCTGAAACAGATTTTCGAAAGATGCCGAAGGTATGGAATATCGTTGAATCCCAAGAAGAGCATCTTTGTAGTCATAGAAGGGAAACTACTGGGTCACATCCTCTCTAAAGAAGGGATTTTTATTGATCATGAAAGAATAGGGACCATCATGAGAATACGACCCCCTGCAAATAAAAGGGCAATGATATCTTTCTCCGGGAAGATCAATTTCATTAGGAAATTTGTCTCAGGCTTTGCAGAAATAGTGTGTCCTATGCAGTTAATGATGAAGAAAGACATTGTGTATAAGTGGAGTGATGAAGCCAAGAAAGTGTTTCAGCGAATTAAAGAGGCCATTGCAGAAGCCCCTGCGTTGGTTAGTCCTGATTTTGGCAAGGAATTTTTCTTGTACACTTTTGCTTTTGATGTTTCATGTGCTGCAATTCTCACTCAAAGAAATGATGATGGCGATGAAGTCCCTATTTCTTTTATGAGCTCTAACCTTCAGGGAGTAGAACTGAACTACCCAGACTTGGAGAAACAAGGCTTTGCAGTTTTTAAGGCCATAAAACATTTCCGCCCTTATTTATTAAAGGCCAGGACTAAAGTGATCATTCCCCATTGTGCTGTAAGAGCCCTCTTCATGCAGAAAAAAATGGGTGAACGGAGAGGAAATTGGATAACCACACTTCAAGAATACGGCCTCAAGATTACGCCGGCAAAGATAGTTCGAGGGCAGGGACTATGTGAGATCGCGACAAAAGCCTTGGTGGAGAAAGTAGGGGTGTTCAAAGAACTAGAAGCGTAGAGCCTACAGAATGCACAAGTGGAATTCAGGGAGGAGCCCCTATGGATTAATGAAGCGCTGATGTGTGAGCGCGAAACGTCAGAAGCCCTTTTAGATCCTCAATCATGGTATTACGACATCCGTTTTTATCTTACATGGGGGTCATGTCCTGAACACATGGATGCATCACAATGGAGAATGCTCAGATTTAAATCTAATCAATATCATTTGGCCAATAGCACATTATATAGAAAAAATTATGATGGACTCTGGCTGAGGTGTTTGGAAAAGGATGATGCCTACCATGTCTTGAAAGAAATGCATGACGGCCCAGCAGGTGGTCACTATGGCAGAGAGACCACTACTCACAAACTATTAAGAGCCAGATATTATTGGCCCATAGTGTTTAGAGACTCGCATGCCTATGCTCGGAAATGCAAGGTATGTCAAACTGCCGCAGGACGAGAAAGAAAGCCAGCCGTTCCCCTCAGGCCTGTTATGATTTATCACCCATTCTAGTAATGGGGCCTAGATGTCATAGGTGAGATCACTCCAAAATCTTCATAGCAACATAAGTATATATTCACAGCAACAGACTACTTCAAGTGATGGACCGAAGCCATCCCGCTTCGGAAGGTGAACAAAGATGAGGTAATATCATTTATTGAGAAATTCATTATCAACAGGTATGGCATTCCTGACGCTCTCATATTTGAAAATGCTTCTTACATTTTATCATTGAAATTGACTGAATTTTTTATTGATAAATAAATTCACATAAGGTATGCATCAGACTATTACACCCAGGGAAATGGAGTTGCAGAGTCCTCAAACAAGAACCTCATATGCATAATCCGTAAATCTGTCACTGGCAACCAGAGGAACTGACACAATGCTCTAAAAAATGCCCTTTGGGCTGATAGGTTCACCCCAAAAGTGGCCTTAAGAAAATCCCCATACTTCCTCATCTATGGACCGGAAGCCATCTTGCCTCCAAACGAAAGCAGATCTAATTAGGGTCTGTGATTGGGTTAGTTCCCCTTGTTGGTATAGCAAAAATTCGCCATGTCAACACTACCACAATATTTTGTTTTCCCTCTTTATAAATAATTTCAAAGTCATAAACCAACATATTTGTAACCCATTTTTGTTCCTCTTATGAAGAGAGTCTTTATCCCAAGGAGTACTTCAAACTGTCATGATCTATTTTACTTTGAAGTGTCTTCCTATTAGGTATGGATGTCATTTCTTAACAACATGTAGTATTACCAACATTTCATTTTCATAGATGGATGTAAGTAAGTTCTTTCCTTTAAGTTCACTACTTTCAAACAAAAGGGGATTTTCTTCTTGCATAAAAAATCCACCAGCGCCATGGTCTAAGGCATCACACTCCACAAGGAAGGATTTTGTGAAGTCAGGTGTCGTTAGGACAAGAGTTGTACACATAGTCTCTTTAATTTTTTGAAAATATTTGGTTGCTTCTTTAGTCTAATAAAATTCTTCCTTTCTCAATAATGTTGTTATAGGTGTTGCTATTATTTATAGTGTTACACAAATTGTGCCCAAAATTGGCTAGATGGTAATGATGACATGGAGTGCAAGGTGGAAAAAATCAGTGATGTAGTAGGAGCAAATGATGGCACGTGGCAGAATCATTCAAAATTTTGACCGGCCAAATGTACAAGTGGTAGATGACACATGGTAGGTGACATGGAAAGCCATGTGGAAAAGGAACAAGTGATTCTCATTGATTTTTCCATGGTGGCATGATGTGGAAGACACAAAAGCCTTGAGACCTATGCTAAGACCTTCCTTGTTTAATATTTTATGTTCTAAATAATTTTGGTGCTTCTACTGTTGATAGATGGAAACCACATGAAAGCAACATTCATAGCACTTGTGGGTCCCATATAGGACCTCAAGTCTTCGAAACATTAGATGTTGAAATGTAAATGGTAGTGGATTGTCTGAGGGGGAAATTATCAAAGTGATGTGACATTAGATATCAATTGCAAAAACTAGCATGGAATGTCATTAAGTAAAGTTCAATGTATTGTCCTTTAGGATTTTTGACTTGGTGCTATATTTGGCTAGAATAGTTCTAGCCACTCCATGTTTCATGGTGAAGCAGTGTTGGTTGGAAGTTCTTAGTGTATTGTTTTTGTGGAAATATATAGGGAAGTGATTGTTGAGAGAGGTGATGGTTCTAGAAATTAAAGTTCCATTGGGGATTCAGTAAGAAAAACCACCCACCTAGGAAAAGGAATGAAGATAAATCCAAATAGAGAAAAGAACATGCACAAAATTATAAATAGAAACAAGTAGCTAGATGATGATGTAGTGATAAGAGGATATGAAAAATCATATATGCTACCAAGAAGTGAGAGTAAGGCAAGCACATACATAAGAATAGTATCAACATTTGGAGAGCATAAAGGTGAAGTGAATGTGGAAATTGTGTGAAGAGACTGGATATCTATATAGATATGGTCCTATAAGAGATGAAAAGAAAGCTGTGAGACAATGCATTGGGGTGAAAGCATGAAGATGGGTTACACTTTTGGGCCAAATGTGGTGATGAAATTTCAAGTTTTTTCTCTTTTATCGAATTGAAATCCTCAAAATTCATATAAGCACAATGAATTTTGATTCAAAGTAAAAACACAAATTGTGGAGAATTATGTTGTCGTCCTAATGATATTTTTTGCAAAAATATTTAGTGTCATATAATATGTCAATTTTCCATTAAATGAAATTCTTCTCTTGCAAATTTTCACACATCTTAAGAGGTATGTGTGTGTTCACGTAGCATAACTTAGTCTAAAATGTGTAATTTTTAATATCTATAAATATATATCCACACACACACACACACACACACACACACACACACACACACACAAACATGATCTACATGGAGAAAGGTCATTTTTTCATATTATTTTTTAATGCAAAAATATATATTTTTATTGTTTTTCGAAGTTGTTGAAGTAATATTCAATTGCATCTTGCAGACACATGTTCACGTAAGGTTTTTTTTCAACTATTTAAATAAATTGAAAAATTGGAACCACCTTTTTGAAGAGGACTTGTAAACAAAGATAGTGGTATTTTTTGAATTTTTTTCATTGTGTATATTTTATGATATTTCAAACTCTTTAAAGAAGTTCAAAAAAATTTCAAGCATTATGTTTAAAAGAAATTAGATGAAAAGTATCATATCGATTTGAAAATGTCAAACTCATATGCTATTGGATAGAGGATTCCTTCATGAATCAAACATGATCAACTTCGCCACCTAAGGACAAATTTAAATTTATCCCTAAGTCTGCTAGGGTACAAAATGGAGTTATAGAAAATTTTGGAGAAGGGTCACTGCAATTGATGATTTTAGGACTTAGGAGCCTCGATCAAGCGCTTAAAGTGCTCGATCAAGCACTTAAAGCGCTCGATCAAGCACCTAAATTTCAAATTTGAATAGCTCGATCAAGGGTTTCATAAACCCTCAATCGATCCATATATGTAGTTAACAGGGGCTCCTTCAAGCTATTATGCTCGATTGATCCTCTATAAAATAATTTTGAATGATCTAAAATTAAACCCTTACCTCATTGTAAAATTCTAAATCTTATTAGAATTTTTATTATAATGTCATGTGAAAACATTAAATTTAACATTAAAATATTATTATTATTATTAAATTAAATGATGAAATGATATTAATATAAAAAAATAATATTAATATATTTTA
>APFE031598224.1:82208-107949 GCA_000404065.3 Pinus taeda
TAGCTGGAACATTAATATTTTGGAAAATTTTAGATAATATTTCCAAGGAAAATTATCATTTTCCCTCCATGTGAATGTACAACACACATTTGAAATCTTGCATTTTAAATATGTATTATACAAAAAAATTAAGTTTTTGTACGACATAATATATGCATACTATATATATATATATATATATATAGTCAAAGCATTTAATATTTTGTTTTTAAATATAGAGTGAGAGAGAGTGGGAGAGAAGGGTAAGAGAGAGAGAGAGTGGAACACAAATATGGAGAGAGGGAGAGGAGAGAGTCTCTGAGAAAAAGAGGGAGCCCAAGAGATGGAGTTGGAGGAAAAGATAGGGAAGGAAGAAGTTCAAGACATATAGAGATAGAAAGGTGGAGAGAGAGAGAGAGTGACAAGGGAGAGATGGAGAGAGTGTGTGTATGTTTGGGGGTGAGATAGAAAGACAAGGAGAGATGGAGATATGGGGGATAGAGAATGAGAGAGGGAGGAAGATAGTCAACAAAGTTGTAGGACAAAGCTCGAGAGGAAAAGAGAGGGAGGGATATAGTAAACAAAGTTACACGACAAAGGTTGAGAGAGAGAAAGTAAGTGAGAGAGTGACGTGGGGGAGACATAGAGGGAGGTGGGGGAGAAAGGAAGAGAGAGAGGACTTGAGAAGGAGGGAGAGAGAGAGATGGAGTTGGAGGGGGTGAGAGAGGGAGGTAAGAAGAAAGACACATAGCGAGAGACGTGGAGAGAGAGAGAGGGAGTGGCAAGGAAGAAAAAGAGAGAGATAATGAGTGACAAGGGAGATGGAGAGAGGGAGAGAGGAGAGTAGGAGGGAAGACAGATAAAAGGGGAGATATAGGGAGAGAAGAGGGAGAGAGAGGGAGAGGGAGAGGGAGAGGGATGGGAATATAGATAGATATGGAGAAACAATGTGTATGTGAGGTGATATAGAGAGATGAAGAAGGAGATATAGAGGGAGATAGAGATATGGATGGAAGGGGGAGAGGGAAGAAGAGAGAGATAGAGGGAGGGAGGGAGACATCGATAGATATGAAGAGAGAGTGTGTGTTTTTGGGCAGGTGAGATAGAGAGACAAATAAGGAGAGATGGAGGGAGATAGCAATATAGATGGAGGGGTGAGAGAAAGGGAAAAAAATTACTTGCACTATATGCATTGATTTCAAACATAGTTACCGATCAAGCAAGAAATTTACCAATTACATGTTTTTTTGAGGTAGCAAAAAAATCATCCGATTTTGAAAAGCGTTGATTCAGAATACACCTCGTTTTTTGCACATATTTTTGACATTTTAAATTTTCTTATGCATCAAGTATGAAGATTTTTTTTAAATGTTAGTGATTTTCATGTTGATTTTGAAAAGTGTTGATGCAGCATCAACCCCTTTTTTTAAAGGGTTTATTTTTTACACTTTAATTTTTTTAATGTATTAAGTGTGAATATTTTTTTTAAATGTTGGTGATTTTCATGTGGATTTTGAAAACCATCAACCTTTTTTTAGGGCATATTTTGACACTTTAAATATTCTTATGTCCTAAGTATGCACCATTTTTTTTAAATGTTGATTATTTAACCATTTTTCAAGTTGTCTTATTCTTCTTCTTGTTTTTCGTCCTAAAATGTTTTTTTTTGAGGGTTTCGAAATATATATTATATATATATATAATATATTATATATATATATATATATATATTTATTTATTTATTTATTTATTTTTTTTTTGTAATTTTTTTTATATGATTTTTTTGTGCAAAGTTTAAAAAATAAATAATTAATTTTATTGAGGTTAGGATTTCTATATATTTATATATTCATTATTTACTTCAATACACAAAATAATTGTCACTAAAATATAATTTTAAACACCAAAAAAATACACTTTACATTTTAGTGTAATTAGTTAAAAAAATGTGTTTCAAAACATTTTCGCTAAAAATAAATGTTAAATAAAAATTTGAATAAAAACAGTGAAAAAAACAACAAATTTTATATTTTTAATTGTGTATTAAAAATCATGACATTTGAAGTTTTTTTTTTTTTCCCAAAAAAATGTATTCAAATAAGATTTAAAGTAAAATTAACAAATAAAAAATAAAATATACAATTCAAAAAACAATAAAATTAAATTAAAAGATAAAATCCTTAGAAAAAAATTAGAAACTTTAAAATAAAAAATAGAATCAATAAAAAACATTTTAAAAGTTAATAAAAACATTTAAAAACTAAAAAAACACATTGAAACAATTCTTCTTTAAAAAAAAGATAACAAAATAGAAAACATAAAAAAAACAAATTAAAAACAATTAAAAAAAACATAAAAAAAATTATAACATAATAATTAAAAAACAAAAAACATTAAAAGAAAGTTGACGCTTCTCGGGGCCTGGACATGACCCACCCATTATGGCCTAGCTTGCCAGGGGCCAACGGGAGCTTCTTCCTTGATGGATGGGGAGTTGAATGTAACTCCCCATCTCACCACCCCACTCAGGCCCGAGGCCTCGCGCACCTCTGAGCAGGGCATAAGTCGATTCCCAGAATCAACTTGTGCCTACCCAGGGGCCCAAGGGGCCTCGTGCCTGGGTGCGCAGGGATTGACTTATGCCCTGCCCAAGGGCCCATTGGGCCTCAAGCTTGGGCGGGTGGTGTGTTGCACATATAACCTTGCTTGCTCAGTCCCGAGGGCCCGCGGGCCCCTAGGTGGGCACAGTCAATTCCGGGAATCAACTTGTGCCCCGCCCAAGGCCTCTAGGCTTCAATTTTTTATTTTTATTTTTTTATATTAATTTAATTATTTCCTTTAATTTTTTTATTGTTTATATTGTGTTTTAAAAGGTTTTTAATATATTTTTTTTGTTTTTGTTTTTTTTTATTATTTATTTATTAATTATCAAATCATATTTACTTATTTTTTATTTTTTTTTTTTGGTTAATTTAAAAAGATATTAAATTTGGTTTACATATATAATATATATATATATATTAGTATATATATATAAATATTTATATATTTATATTATATATATATATAGTTTAATTTATTTTAATTTTTCATTTTTATGTGATTTTTTTTTATCTTTTTTATGTATTCTTATATTATTTTTTGTCATGTTTTTTTTTTTATTTTTTATTTTTATGTTTTAAAATATATTTTTATTTACTTGTTATTATACTTTTTTGAACATTTTGTGTTTTTTTTTGTTTTCTTTTTCAATGTTTTAATTTTTGTTTTTCCTTTGTATTTTTAATTTTTATTTATTATATATTTATTTATTAATTTGTTTTATTGTACTTTTGTCTGCAAGGTGAGTGTTTCCGGGAAAACTAGCGTCTATTTGATCTGCTAGTCCCATTAAGATGGGTAGCTATCTTAGAAACAAAGAATTCGAAGTAACTTGTGTTTTCCTTTATGGATGATAGGTAAGAGAGAAGCAGAGAGCACCAACCTTAATCTTTCGCTTGGCTCCTTGATTGTTTCCTCTCTCCTTTGATAGAGCTTGTCACTCCTTTCTCACTTGTCCCGCTTTAAAGAACACCTGTAGACGCAAAGCAACAAAACACCATCAAAGCATAGAGATCTAAAATACCATAAGCAATGCAGAATCAAAAGTACATTAACCATACAATTGCATTCACAAATACAAGATTCACAAATACACAAGTATATGGAGGAAAACTCAAATAACTTTATTGATAGTAGAAGTAGAAGAGAGGATTATGACCCAACTGTCTGATCCAGCATCATCCTCCTAGCATGAAAGCCCTCTTCACCTCATGAAAAGCAAGATCACCCAACAATAAAATGTCTCAAAGAGAAACAAACAACACTTCCTTACAAATTACAAGATTCCAGCCTCTAGATCTCTGTGATGAGGGAGCCATATATAGATAGTTGCAAGGGGGTGAGTCAGCTTTTGGATTTTTTATTAGTGTCATTTCACTGATATTTCTTGGTTCCACTTGGAGATTTCATGATCTCTTACTTATCCCTGGGCGAATTTAGAGATGCAAGTGTCATATGAGAAGTTTCTAAAAGATTCTCTGGGTTTCCACTTAGCAAACTGTCTTTGCCATTTTTCTACCCTCGCCCATCCCACCCTATAGAAGGCCTTTTCAGTATGCATCGCACCCCCCTTGTGTAATAGGTGAGATGCATCACACCTTGACCAATGAGCAGCTAGTATGGTCCAGTTTTGGCCAGTTCTGAGTAGTTTTTCAGGTGGAACTTCTAGGAAATGATGTAATCAGTTGACCATTATTCTTTAGGGTATGAAACAACACTTTTAGGGGTTTAAGATCCCTTGGTTTATTGACATATGTGATTGGGGTTGTAGTGCCCAAACATTTCTATAACAGTTGCCCCCTAAAGCATGAGGTCGTAAATCTTCTGATGTCTGGTGAAATGCTTTATCATGAGGATCCTAGGTTTTTCGAACTAGAAGGTGACCTGTAATAAGATACAATACAATACATTATCTTCATATTATTTTCATGATCTAACTGAGGCGGGCATTCCCATGCTCAGCTTTATAAATTCATTTTCATGTACATAGGACAGACAATCGTCTGCTGTTGTAGACTAGTAATTCTTGTAGAGCCATCATCCCTTAGCTTGGATGATCATCTGTGCAGCTATGGCATACATTTGATGTCTTTATTTTCCTAAATATATCATAGCCCGAATGGATGAAACCAGATCCGCGGTCTTCAAACTCGTTCAATCTTCGCCCGTTGTACAAGTCGATCCATGTGAAAATGTTCTGAAGTCGAACATGGAAAGACATCACCTGATTACCAACTAATGATGTAAGATGTTAACAGGCGCGAGAGGAATCACCGATAATGATAATGACCCTCAAGGTACTATAGTACAATTCACATGGTGTGAATATATGAATCGATGTCGAACACCATGCAAAATCTTTCGGTTGAAGGCCATTGATGTAAACCTGTCGCTGGAAATGAGAAACTTGCCATTGAGGCATGCAAGCTTCAAAGTACTGAAAGGGTTGTTCCTAAGTCAACTTCTTGGATAATGAGTTGATGTTGACAAGAAGTGACCCATCATAGGAGGGCCTTAATGAATCCCACATCTATAACACAAAACGAAGCAAATGATTTTGTGGAGGTGAAAACGATCTGATGATACAAGGTTCAGGAATGGCAGTCATGAAAAATGGAGAGTGAAGGTGTTGCAGTGGATGAGGCGTTAGCTGGGTTGGTGAATTCTCTGAGCGACTTCTCTTGAAAATATTGGCGACACTGAAATGGATTGGTAGCGTTAACCCCAAAAATGGATGGTACGAAGGACCAATGGTGATGTGACCAGTGAATGGAATAACCCAACCCGACTCAATCATGGTGATGGAGTGAAAGTGTCATGTTCAAGAGCGACCTGCTACCAATGAAGTTCTTCAATTTTTCTTCCCTTTTTCCCCAGTTATTACTGACCAGTACCTCTTTATTTTTGTCAAGCTTGAGGAGGATAACATATGCTTTTTCTATAATTTCCCCTTCGGACAAACCTGTCGCTATGTTTTAACGAGCCTACCGACAGTGAAACTCGCTCTTGTTTGGATGGACAAGTTTGTCTCTATTGTTTTAACAAGTTTAATGACAAAGATAACTCAGTCCTTTTCATGTTTAGAGAGTTTGAAAAGGGACGAAAAGGAAACTATAGCAATCATTTTTCGTGATATAATCCCTTAAGTCTGAAAAAGTATAAAATAATACGAAAGGGATGACTTTTCGATAGTTTTAGCGAGCCGAAAAAGACAAGCACTCGATCTTTTTGTGGAATGATCCCTCAGGTCCAACAATATTAAAATGTAGAGGAGGGATGGTGCTTCCTTTTACTTTAACGAGCTGGAAAGGCCAGTAGCTCGGAAATCTTTTCATATTTTACGAGTCAAAAAAGAGCTTAAAAGAGACTCGTTTTTTAGGAACAAGTGGTGTTTTTGGGCAGTAACTGGTTCTAGGTAAGTTTGGAACTTCTCAAACATGGCAGTGTAAAGAGGGTGGCTAACAGAATCACTCATCGCAACTGTTCTTTAGCAGGGTAAACAATCAAGTGGAGGCGTATGATCGGCTAAAAGAGTGGAGGTGATGGTAAGAACACGACCAAGGCTCAAAAAGCTGATAGCAATGCAATCACAAAGGTTATTTATTGAAAGGCGGGTTTATTTTTTAATGAGCTTGAACTTTGTGCCAACATGTGCTCAGTGGCAGGTTTATTTTTTAACGAGCTTGAACTTTGTGGAAACATTACTTGCTGATAATAGTCAGAGATGTTCAATTTACCGTTAACACTATATTCTTTTGACAGTTGCACAACCTGTTCAATTACTCCATCAAATTGATTAGAAATGTAAATACGCGCTTGAAAAATGAGTTAAAAACTAACATCTTACTTGAATTGCGTGAATAGTAACATAAAAGTAGTTTTACCTCTCATTTTTACCATTTCATTCAAATTTGGGATTGTTGGAGCTCTGGAGGTATTTTCCCCCTCAAATTTCATCAGTTGATTTCAGGATATCCAGTGGACTATTCCTTATGCCATCGGGACTAGGTAGGAGCTAACCCTGAGCTCTTCAATTGCATTTCATCCTTTTCTGATTTGGAGCAATTTTTCCCTCTCTTCTGGGTCGTAGGGGTTTGAAGATTTCATTCTCTCCCCATCACACCTAGTCTGCATCGAAAGGTGCAATGCATACTGAGCTGGCCATTGGCCAGTCAGTAGGCATCTCACCCTATACACAGGCAGGGTGTGATGGGCGCAGAAGGGAAAGTTTGTGTAGTGTTTTCTCATGAAAGTTTTGCCTGGTTTTGCCCAAATCAGGATCCTAATTCATCTTTTGTTTGTGTTTTATAGAATCATTGGATCAAGATGGTCATTACATGGTGTGAACATGAGCATGAAGAAGAGGACATGATTGCCTTACATGATCCGGATACAGTTACTGCATTGCGAAACTGTGGCTTGCCCAAATTCTTCTACATATCCAGCATGAGGCAACAAATCAATTTGTTGCAATATCTTCTCGATGCATGGGATTTGATCAACCAGGTGTTCCATATTAGAGGAAAATCCATTCCTTTGACAGTTGAGTATATCTACTTTTTGACTGGGTTATCGAGGCGTGGTGCCCCTCTCTCACTATCAGGATCCGCCCGTGGGGGTGAATCTGTGAGGGATTATATTTGCCAGTTTTGTAGAGATGGATCTCAGCCAAGCAGGGATGGCAAGATCAGTATTCGAGATGTCATTGATTGGTCCTTGAGGACTATTTTATTCACCTTTGCTAGATTGGCTGGTAGCGTGGCTCTTCATTTGGCCAACAGATCGTATATGCAGTATGCTTTAGAATGCCTGGAACCAAAGGTATTCAACTGGTGTGAGGGAGTGCTTCCGGTTATAAAAGAACAACTTTCCAAGGTGAAGAATGGAAGATCCAAGAACTTCGGTTATGGTTCCATTCTGATTGCTTTCGCCTTGGAGAGGATTCCACTGATGCAGCCACAGTACATTTCACTAGGATTGCCAGCACCGAAGGAACCATGGATGCAGAGATGGGTTGACCTCATGGCCAGACATGCTGGCTAGTCACAGATTTCGTTCTCTGATGCCTTCTTTGAGTGGTTCAACCATCAGGAGATGGTATTCATCGTGTATCCATACGTTGGTATGGATTTCTGAGGCAACCCAGATTTGGTGCTACCGGCTGGTGAGCAGGGGAGTGTTATGGGTAAAATGATCTGTCCATATCTTTGTTTATTGCTTTTATAATGTTCTTGTGTTTTTTTTTAAATGTTATTAATACTAATCAAACCCGTATTTTTGTGGAGATGTTGGGCCAGTGTGACCAGCAGTGCGCCCAAGGGTAGCAGCTGCTGTTCCAACAGGAGAGGCTATAGGGAGGGTTGTCCTTCGTGATCTGGACATAGTGGAGACCCTTGCAGTGTTACAAGATCAGAGCGAGGGTCTCACCCTTGGTATTCAGGATGTGAGGACCAACGAGTTACCTTTGAGATTACAGCGCCATACCACTGGTGTGCTGAGTCGATGGACTAGGCTTTTACGTATGATTGCACAGGCGGTGACTTGTTATCACCAGCATCATTAGTCTAGGGTGATTTTCTACATTTTTGAGTTTTTGGGTCATATGACTGATTTTGTCCTGGAAACAGAACATTCTGTAAAAACTATAAACAACTATATATGTTTTTTATTTTCGGAGTTTTATTTCGGTTAAGTTATGTGATCCAGATGCAAATTTTAATTGAAATGATTTTTCCTTTATAAATGCTACAAATGTCCATCTAACACATAATTTTCTAATGAATCAGTTAATGTGTTTAAGTTTCTAGAAATGTGCTGATATTGAATAGAATCAAACTGTCTTTCCAAAATCCTGACCCTTAGAAACATACGATAGATAGTTGGATTCTGAATGGAATAGATGCCAGTAAGTTGTAGGATGACAAGTTGTGAATCTAGCTTGACAACAAGTCGGCGTATGCCATGTGTGATGGCATCAGAGAGAAGCTCCATCAACGCACTATTCTCAGTGATGTTTTTTGTTGATCGACCAATACATATCCCTCTGAAACTCACTAACTCGTCGCTTGGATAAAAAATGACCCAGGGTGCAGAAGATAGGTTCTGTGTACTACAACTAGCTCCGTCGGTGTATCCAATGAATGATTCCAACAAGTTCGACATCTGCAACAAATGAAAAGTGGTTTACCTAACCAAAATGATAAATCTTGATGAAAACAAAAACATAACAAAAGCATATAAAGAGATTACCACACTTAATCAAGCATAGTAACGCTTAAGATACAACCCGTTCCGGGGTTGCGACAGTGGAATCCCATCGTAATCTGCTAGCTCGTAGGCTCCTTTTGCTAATACACTTTTAACAATGTAGGGGCCCATCCACAATCGTTCGAACTTACGTACTCCCAATTTATCGGAGTCCTAATCGTAAAGCAAGACCAGGTCACCTTCTGAGAAGACACGGGGTTTGACATTTTTGTCAAATTGCACCTTGACACATTTCTTATGAGCTTCGTTAACCAAAGCGGCATCACAACGGATTTCATCCAATTGGATTAGTTCTAAGAAATGAGCCTCTTCCTCCGAAGTTTTGGGAAGTAGATTGACTGTGAGCTTGAGAGATGAAATTTCACACTAAATCGGTAAGACCACTTCCAGGCCATACACCAATTGAAAGGGTGTAAATCTGGTCGCATTTCCCATCGATGTCCTATATGCCCATAAGGCTGAGTACAGGATTAAGTGCCAATTCTATTTGTGGACTCCAATCATCCTTTGCAACATGCGCTTTAGAACTTTGTTGATGACCTCAACTTGTCCATTAGCTTGTGGATAATATGGAATAGAATTGTCGTGGGATAGTCCTGATATGGCAGCTAATTCAACCATCATGTGATTGCGAAAATGCGATCCACGATCTATGACTATAGCTTGTGGAACACCGAATCTAGAGACTACATGATTGAAAAAGAAAAGAGCATCCATTTTGCCACTGTGTTTAATGTAGGCATCGCCTCGGCCCATTTTGTAAAATAGTTAACTGAAACTATGATATACCCATGCCCCTAAGCTGAGGTGGGTTTACATGTCATGAAATATATGCCCCATTTGGAAAATGGCCCAATAGCAACTACAAGATGCAACAGTGCGGGTGGTAATCTGGTTTTGCAGTCGAAAAATTGACAAGCATGGCAACTTGTTACTGCGATTATGTAATCTTTGAATATAGTAGGCTAGAAGTAACCCGCTCGTAAAATATTTTGTGCCGTAGCGTAACCAGATTGATGCCCCCCACATGCACCTGAATGACAATCATTCAGGACTTTTTCGGCCTCCTCATGCATGAGGCACCTTCGTAGAACTGTATCGATACCACGATGGTAAAGTATATCACCGACGATCATGTAGTCTTTGGCTTGGTATTGAGTACGTCATTGTTTAGAGCGAGAGGTATTAGGCCTATATGTTTGGGTTTGGAGGTAGATCAATATATCTCCATACCACGGATCGCTTGACGATATCATAAACAAAGATTCATCCACGATTGATGCTTTAGATGTTGAATCGTTGGACGACAATGGGAGATCGCATAGTAACTCTCCCAAAACTAGAGATTTCTTTGATTTGGATTTTTTGAATTCCAGATCAAACTCTTACAAAATGGCTATCCATTTTGAATATTTTCCCCTTAGTAATTGACGTGATATAATGTAATTCATAGGGTTGCAATCTGACAAAATGGTAGTTTTACGAAAGAGGATATAGTGTTGAAATCTTTGCACTACTTGAACAGCTGCTAGAGCCAGCTTTTCAACATAGGAGTACTTTCTTTTTGTATCATTTAAGTTTCAACTTAAATAATAGACCGGATGTTCATTTCCATTGTCTTCTTGCACTAAAACCATTGCGATGGTTGTATCTGTTGTAGCTAGATATAGGTTAAAGTCTTTTTGATAGTCAGGAGCGTACATTAATGATGCTTTTATTAGGTATTCTTTTAAAGCATCAAACTAAGCTTGCGCAACCTAATCCTAGTTGAAGGGCACTTCTTTTTCAAAAGACGTGTATAACCTTTAGCAAGTTCGGTGTAATTTGGAATGAACCTCCTTAGAAAGTTTGCTTTCCCTTGGAGTTTCTGAATTTGAAGCAAATTTGAAGGTGGAGGCATGTCAATGATTGCCTGAACCTTACATGGGTTGAGTCAAATCCCATCCTTAGAAACTACAAAACCAAGTAAATGTCTAGAACCAACACAAAACACACACTTGTGTGGATTGAGTCGTATTTTGTAGTGTCGACAACGTAGAAATATAGCTCTCAAATGCTGCGGATGATCAATCCGCTTTCACGAATGAGCTGGTAGGTCATCGAGATATGGTTGAATGATGCATTTGATGTCATGGAAGGCATAGTTCATTGCCCTCTCAAAAGTTTCCCATGCATTCTTTAAACCAAAAGGTAGTTTATGGTATGCAAATGTGCCCCACAGACATATAAATGCAGTCTTCGACTAGTCCTGTGGGTGGATGTTTATTTGATTGTATCTGGAAAATCCATCCATGAACGAAAAGATTTCGCATCCAGCACATTCATCAATTATCTGGTCGATGAAGGGTGTAGGGTAGTTTTCCTTCGGACAAGCTTGATTTACATCCCTGTAATCAACGCACACTCTAACTGTTCCTTGCTTTTTCATGACAGGAACAATATTCGATACCCAATCAGTTAGAGGAACAAGGTAAATGAAACCAGCATGTAAAAGCTTTCAAATTCTGCCTTGATGGCAGCAGCTTTCTTTGGGTGCACCTGTCGAAGCCGCTATCATACTGGTTTGACATCTGGATACATCTTGATTTCATGTTCAATGATGCTCGATTCAATGCCTGGAATTTCTTCATATGACCATGCAAAGACATCTCTAAATTCAAAAAAGAGAGCGCAATATATTTCCAGTTCTGAAGGAGAACAATATTTTCCAACATGAATATTCTCTACAACATTAGGTTTGGTCGAGATATTTATGGCGATAGTTTCTTCAATATTGGATAGATTTTGCTTGGAATCCACCGTTTTTACAGTATTTGATAGAAAATAAAAAACTGAAGGATGATTAAGGTCACTGGAATAATCTTCATTGTTATCTTGAAGATGGGAATGATGGTGGTAATCTTCCCATGGTGCCTCTCCTAACATCATTGACTAAATGATTCCTTTGTCTGTAGAATGTATACGTGACCAAGAATCTGAAGAGGTGTCATATTCTAGAGACCGATCTATCCAAACACTTGATGAGTGTTGATTTGGGTTTGCCGCCCAGGCCAAGAAAATTGATTGCTACAAAATTTCTATGGGGCTTGGAGGCAATACTTAGCGATGATCCATGCTTGCAAAATGTTTGGAAATCTTCTTAATCTTCACTGATGTAGAAGAGGCCATATTACAGGTTTCCACCATGGCCACTTCCGCCAGATTACTCGGAGGTGGGAGGGCAAAAGTACCCATTAAGGCAGGGTCTTTTAGGAGGCCTATGGTCAATGATTGTAATTCTGCCTTGGAAGGGAAATGCAATCTTTCTAAAATATGTTGACGCAACAGTAGCCATAGCATAAATCTAGGGCCATCCCATTAGGATATTATAATCGAGGTTTCCATCAATAACTTTGACTTCAATTTCTACTATCTTGCCCCCCAGTTAAACTTGCAAGTTACTTAAAATCCCATACGGCATGTATGTTCATCCATCAAATGCTTTTAATGTAATTTATTATCGCGACAAGGGTGGTGAGCCTAAAGTTTTCCAGTAACTCATTGACATAATACAGGTATATGCCCCCTCATCAATGATTGTTCGATGAACAATTTTGTTGAGGGCTTTTACCTGTATAAAGAAAGCGAGTTGTGCCGGTAACTGAGGTTCATATCCTTTGTGGTTAAAGGCCACAAGATTTGAATCCATTGGGTCAATCCCACCTATTGATGATAATAAAGCCTGCTTTTGGGAGGGGAAATTCTGCAGTACTTCAATTGTTGACATAGCAGATGGCGATTGAGCCAGATCCTCTACTATATTATAATTTTGTGCTCCTCGAGCATGAGGATTAAATGTTGATTTATGTACTACTCCCTTTGGCGGCTTTATTGTTAGTTCAGGAATGATGGGTGGCACAACTTCTGACGAAGTTGTTGTCGAACAACTAGGTTAATCTGTAGCCTTGTCGTTCGACATCTATGGATTCTCATAATCTTTATTCCTTGTCGATATCAAAGCATCATTTAAACATTTCAAAATGGACAACATAATCACTTGGGATGGGGAAGCATGATCAATAGTAACGCAATCCTAGAGCCTAGCCTGCAATACCCAAGGTTTCCATTAATTTGTCCATGACAAATTACATCTCAGTAAATTCCCAACTTAAACAAAAAAAACTCATTTACTGGCATATTCATTCTTTGAATCCTTCATAGCAAACCAAATGATAATGTGAGTTCAAATCTCTCTACACATAAATTCATTTTGAAGTCTTAAGTGAAGACTTTAATTAGAACTTCATTAAGTTAACCTCTTGACCAAAGCTTATCTCCTCTTAACTCAACATTTAGGTGCGCCCTTAAAACTCCCCAGTTTGAATATAATTATCAATTAACACACAGTCATGACAATTTTAATGTCAGTGACACATACATGACTTACCCATGTAATCAGCGCTCCTTTCTTCTATTTTCCATTCAACCTACGCTCCTACAGTTCAATTCCAGTAATTCGATTCCATTTCAATAGTGTCCTGGAATACCAACATTATTTACTCCCCATGTATCTCAGCATCTGCACCTCAGTAATAATTATGGAATTGCTATTTCTCCACACAGTTATTAAAACTGGTTCTAATTGCATTCCAATGAATGAACAGAGTTTCAGGAATACAGTCCTGTGTTCTCCAGAGTTTCAGGAATATAGTCCTGTGTTCTCTTACATTTAATTACAAATTGAGACTTTCAATTATTCATACAATCTTTACACAGCGTTCCATTCAAACATTTCTGACATCTATGTGTCGACTGTTCTATTATTTAAGCCAGAACTTCTCCATACATGAAACCCAATGATTCATAAGTCGATATCACTTGTTTATTCACAATAAATAGAGTTTAAAACACTGCGCCACTTATACATACCAGTGATTCAGATTTGTTTCAGCTTTCTTAGCGTGGAATTTGCTCTACTGTCATCATATCCTTCATGAACCATTTCACTGCTTCAATGCATCCTCATCGCCTCTTCAATCTACCATTAAGTCAATCTATGCTAGGATTGACATCGCTCCAATAGAATTCACCACAATTTAACACGCCCAATTCTTAACCACGTTATATGAGTTCCTGCAATTCATTCACAAATTAATACTTATTTTGCAGGAAGAATACCATGAGAATAGCGCTCCATCATTTCATAACAGAAATGAGAATTGATCCAGGATTCTCATTCAACATTAACGCATTAACACATTCCTGAATTGAATCTGTAATATATAACATTGAATCTCCAGTGTTAACGCCTTCAACGCTGTCCATACATCGATTTCCAGCCACGTACTAATACGTTTGGCCAACGCACATCCACTCTGAGAATCGATTCAATTTAACTTAGTTGTAGTTCGGCTATTAAATACCTGCAATATAGATCGACTTCACAATTTCTTCAACACAGCATTTAAATCGATCATTGTTTTTATTGCCAATGTCCAGTCACAGAATTCTGCAGAAACCTTGCGCCCTGTATATTTAATTTTGCATTTGAACCCAATTTCAATTTAACAGTTTTCCCCCAATGTAATTTCGTTCAACAGTTTCAAAATACGCACTTATAAATCGACATAAAAGTATACAGATTCATCCTTTCCAATAAGAACTATAATACTTATTAAAGTCGATTCTTAACTTATGTGCAGAGTTTGTCTATAAAGCTTATCAAATGACTGAATTTAAGAACTCTAACTCATTATACCAATTCGACCAGAAATATAAAACTCACACAAAATTCTAGACCAAATTCGTCATTGTATAAACAAATGCAAAATTAATTTCAAAGTGCATGGCCAGATATTCAACAATTGGCCCTTACAAATTGCCAGAGGCTTACAGCCTTGGTTGTTCAAACCAGCTCTCTACCACACTCTCTTACAATCTCAAAATGTAGTTTTCTCTCAAAACCCCTTCCTATTTATATAATTTTGAAAATGATCTAATTTAATGCTCAATCCCCTTAATATCTCAATATCACTAAAATATCTCAACAAATCCTCTTATCTAGAATCTTATCCTTTTATATCCTTAACTACTCAAATTCTCTCATATCCTTTTATTAATAAAAGGATATTTACAAAAATCCTCACTTCCTCCTATTTTATTTAAAATAAAAAATTAATTTAATAAAATATTAAAAATTGTCACACCCCCTTTTAATATATTTACAAAATAAAAAAAAAGGCGCCCTTGATGCTCCTGCATCAAATAGCAACCAGATTAGTTTCTGGGTTTGGAAATGAATCAATCAATATCGCCGAGGTACTTGAAGTCTTCAAGAACTTTGTGACCTCATCTCGATGCGGATAATCTTTCATCCAATGGTCCTCATCACATATGAAACATGGCTGATTAGGTTTCTTTCACCCAGGAGAGTTTTCAGAAGATTTTTCAGGAGTCAATTCTTCCTGTTTCTTCTTTTTGTTTTTCCCTTTCTTCTTGCCCCCTAGTTGCTTCGGTTCTTTGCCTTTGTCCAATGACACGACATTAACCTCCGAGGCAAGAAGTTTGTTATTTTCTTTTTTACTAGAAACTGCAAGGGCTTTACTAGATGGAGCCTTCATGGTTTGCATACTTGAGGTGCCAATCATGCCATCACCGGTATGAGTGTCCTTGTTTGATTTAGGAGGGGGATGAACGGAAAATTCTGGTCTAGGAGCATCAGGAATTTTTTCATAGAGTGTGCCAGACTGAGTATAGATCAAGTCTAGATATTATGCACGAGCAATGACTTGCTCTTTAGTGATGACTCCTCCCTTGGCCACATCTTCTATAATAGAAGGTAATAACGACTTAATAAACCATTCAGCTAGAAGTTGATCAGGAACATATGTCTTTACCATTTGACGATGACGTCGCCACTCATGAATATGATCAGATATGTGAGTGGTTGTTGTCTGTTTAAAATTGGTAAGGAGCTTCGTTCCTATTTCGTACCTTATGGGTAACTGAAAATGGGTTAAAAAGGTAGTGGCAAGGGTGCTGAAGTTATCGAATGAAGCTCTAGGCAATTTGATGTACCATTTCGCTACCAGACCAGTTAGCATTCATTGAAAAAGGTGAAGCCTAATCGAATCATCATTGAGGGTGTTGGATGAACACCACAAATGAAATGTCATTATGTGATTTGATGGATCTTCACCCAGATTTCCATTGAATTTAGGAATATCTGAGGGAAGTTTATGAGGAATTGCTGGCCACCGTGGGGCATAAGCAATTGGATAATTCGTTAACCGGTTCAAATTTGGTAATTCTAGAGTTGCTACAAAGGGCAACTATTGATTCAGGTTTGGCAAAGCATACCCAGGATAAGATGGAATTACCTGAGCAGTAGGTCTTTTCATACTAGCATAATGTATCTGATGCTGATAACTTCGATACAGTTGATGGGCATAACCATTATAATATGATTGTTGGTAACCGATTTGAACATACCGTTGCCCATTACCTGCAAAGGTTTGTTGCTCAGGTCCTCGGTAAGCTTGCTGGAATTGTGGTTGTTGATACTGTGCCAGCCATGGTTGTTGGACCATTTGTTGTTGTCCAATACTGGATGTTTGACCAAGATGAGGGGTGATAGTACCCGTTTGAGCCTAAGTCGCTCCAATTAAGGAGGCACTAATCTAAGGTTGTGATTGAGCCATGGAGACAAGAGGTTGTTGTATTATGACCTGAGAGACTTGATGTTGACATACAACAGGTAGCGCTTGTACTTGTGACACTGTCACAATAGCAGGTGTAGTGGGGATGTTCGACACAAGTTGATTTGGTTACATTGAATATACAACTCTTGGCTATTGAGGTAGTATTGGTACCCAACCACTGGATGCAATTCTAGTTTGACACGAATTTTGTTGTGAACTCTCATATGGTTGTTCTCCCAGAGGGAACAATGAAAAAGCATACTGCCCCCCATATCGCGGAAATCCAGTGTTCAAAGGATAAATTGGCCTTTGGATACTGGACTGCCCAAATTGATACTAATGTGAAGGATCAATTTGCTGAGTCTCAACATAAGAAATTCCAGATAAGATTCTGGATGAACAAATAGGAATAGACCATGCTGTCGAAACAGTCCCTGGGTGGACTCCATCTAGCGGTTGAGAACTAGTTGAGACAGATGGTACACCAACGAACATAGTCGGAATAGCAGCAGGAGGCTCTGCTGCTTCTATATCAGATGACACAATCCTAGATGTTGATGGTTGTTCAAACATATTTAGTATATCCAAAAGATTTCCTAACAATTCGACAGGAACTTGCGATGAAGGGTGATTAAAAGAACTAACCTCTGCAATAGAAGGATATAGGTGGATCCCAGTTTCAAAATGCAATGGGGTACTGGATGAAAGATCCTCTACAATCTTTGTTATAGCAATTAGGCCAGGTGGAAGAGGTAGACTGTTAGGTCCGTAAAATATTTCTAGGGCCGAAGAAGGTATATCTTCTACAGTAATAGACACTGGAGGGGTGACACCTTCTGAATCAACCGTAGATGGAGCTGGTTTAAGGATAGAAGTGTTTACCGTTACACTAGGATCAGTTCTAAAGTCCTCTTGTAACTGCGGAACTTCTTCTGTGAAGGTAAATGTACCAGAAATAATCGGAGTAACTGGAGTCTCTGATGATGTTGAAACACAAGTTTCAAATAAACCAGGAGATTTTGACCCAGTTAAACGAGACCATTTTTCCTAGAATGGTTTTGTTTCTGGAGTCAAGCACGATTGACTCATTAGTCTCCATGAACGACGGGGTTTTGATTGACTTTCTTCCATGATTGCGGATTACTTGATCAACTCAAAATTAAAAAGGGGAAAATGTTATTCCGAATTAAATGAATTTTATGATGCTTTGACACAACTTGCTTTTTCAATTTTTAAGAGTCGAGAAAAAGCTAAAGGTGACTCTAGTCGCCTTCGATTTTTAATGAGCTTGAAGTGATAAGTGATTAGATGGACCTTTTCTTTTAGGGAGTCGGAAAGGAACAAAAGTGACTACTCTGGAAGTCTAGATAGAGGGATTACTAAACCAATCGCAAAACTACAATATACACCTTGGTGGTAAATTAAAGAGAAATTACCAAGGACTTTAGATATGGCAGTCAATCTTCCCGAATGTTATGTTCAGTGCATTGCGATCAATAGGGCGGCAGACACGGCTTCCTAAGGATAAAGGATATCAGCCTATTGTGGTCTCCCAATATATACTTGACAGTACGGGGAGCACAAGTCCGTACTGTCACTTGTATGATAGTTGCCAGGTTTTACGACATCGGAATATGTCTCTAGCCTAGACTTCTAGATGTTGTGCGTTAGGTTCCAAAGCATTTTTATGTTCATTGAGCTTTATTTTAGAGTTGATCTTTCTTAGAATTTTGTCTTTTAAGGTTCACCGCATGATGTAGATGTAAATTTCCTAAATATTCAATCTAAAATGATAAACAATCGTTTGTTTTCTTTTAGCAATGAAAATCCTAGCTACTAAGGAAAGAAAAGTACGATTCTTTCAACAGATAGCAGAGAGCACACACTAAATTCACTTTTCCTAAATCATTTTCCGCATGTAGTCTAAATGCAAATGCACATGCATGTATTTTTTTTCCGCTTCCTTAATGTGTGAATGCCAAAAAGGAAAACTAAGTACATATCTGAACTATTTTCTTCAAAGCGACACTTCAACAATTTCTTTTCAAAATGAAAGGAAGACTAAAACGACACTTTCAATTTCGAATGGAAAACTTTCTTTGACACTTCAAATATTGACAATTCAAATCAAATACAATGACAAAAGTACAATCAACTATCTAGAAGAGGAAGGCTTTACTACACTCTTCTTTTTGACTCAAAATGACATTTACGACACTTTTGAATCAAAAGACGATAGTTCGATTAAGCTACTATTTGCAAAGGAGGACTGTAAATGATGAAAAATACATAAAAAACATTCACAATTCCTGATCAATGGAGGCTGAATAATGTAAAGGAAGAAGGCTTCAACAATGATATATTGATCATAAGCAGCAAAACTACTGAATAGAGTTGAAAACAATGAAGAAAAAACCAAATTCCAGAGCAGGAAACAATGTCATTCAGTCATCGCACCTGTTCTTAAGGGAAACAGGGATGCATCTCACCTGTAACAAATGGGAGGTGCAATGCATCCAGACTTCCAATGAGAGACAGTGTGATGGACCAGGGAACGAAACTGAGCTTGGTTTTTGCTCAAAATTTGCAACTAAGTTCAGTGATTTAGGCTGAGCTATGATGGACAGTAAACACAAAGTATAGGGGTATGACCTTATGAGGTTATTGAGCTACCACAAGGGCACTTAGGATGTTTGCAAGTAAGATGTTCGGTTCATAAACCAACTCGGAGATTGATTGAAGCGGCATTGATCTACTTTGCAGTTGCATAGCAGAAGCAGTTCGAAGGCATTGATTCGTCTGTAGTTTATAAAGAAAACATTAGTAACAAACAAGCAAACTATTCACTCCCCAGTGGAGTCACCATTTTGTTTCCGAGAAAACTAGTGTCTATTTGATCTACTAGTCCCACTAAGATGGGTAGTTATCTTAGAAACAAGCAATTCAAAGTAACTTATGTTTTCCTTTATATATGATAGATAAGAGAGAAGCAGAGAGCACCAACCTTAATCTTTCGCTTGGCTCCTTGCTTATTTCCTCTCTTCTTTGATAGAGCTTGTCACTCCTTTCTCACTTGTCCCACTTTAAAGAACACCTGTAGAGGCAAAGCAACAAAACACCATCAAAGCATAGAGATATAAAATACCATAAGCAATGTAGAATCAGAAGTACATTAACCATACAATTGCATTCACAAATACAAGATTAACAAATACACAAGTATATGGAGGAAAACTCAAATAACTTTATTGCTAGTAGAAGTAGAAGAGAGGATTACAACCCATCTGTCTGATCCAACATCATCCTCCTAGCATGAAAGCCCTCTTCACCTCATGAAAAGAAAGATCACCCAAAAATACAATGTCCCAAAGAGAAACCAATAGCACTTCCTTACAAATTACAAAATTCCAGCCTCTAGATCTCTCTGATGAAGGGTCCATATATAGATATTTGCAGGGGGGTGATTCATCTTCTGGGTTTTCGATTAGTGTCATTTCACTGATTGTACTTGGTTCCACTTGGATATTTCATGATCTCTTACTCATCCCTATGCAAATTTAGAGAGACAAGTGTCATATGAGAAGTTTCTATAAGATTCTCTGGGTTTCCACTTAGCAAACTGTCTTTGCCATTTTTCTACTCTCACCCATCGCACCCTACAGAAGGCCTTTTTAGTATGCATCACACCCTCGTGTGTAATAGGTGAGATGCATCACACCTTGACCAAGGAGCAACTAGTATGGTCTAGTTTTGGCCAGTTTTGAGTAGTTTTTCAGGGGGAACTTCTGGGAAATTATGTAATCAGTTGACCATGATCCTTTAGGGTATGAAACAACACATTTAGGGGTTTAAGAGCCCTTGGTTTATCGACATATGTGATTGGGGTTGTAGTGCCCAAATATGTCTATAACAGTGAGTGTCAATCATTAATTAGCAAGCCAATCCCATTATGTATCAAAAGGATAGTTGATTTTAAAATTTTTATTATAATGGATTGAGTCTGCTTTCATAATGTGTCAATTTCATGGTTGGTCTTTAAGTTTTCATGATAATGGGTTGAGTTCGCCTGCACTACGTATCAATTTGATGGTTGAGTTTTAAATTTTTGTTGCAATGTGTCAAGTTGTCTTAGGCTAAGATTTTAAAATCGCTATACTTTTAGCATTAAAAAAATAAATTATCCTTCGTATAATGACTCTTTCATTCAGGTATTCATTTTTAATATTTTTTTAGTCATAATTGTTTTTCATAATGCTATGGTTGAAATATGTTGAAAACTTAAGGTTTTTTGTAGTCACGATCTTTGGTTTTAATTCCATCGTTGAAAAACTATCAAAATTTTAAGGTTTTTCTAAGTCATGATATTTTATCTTTTATACTATGGTTGAAAACAATTATAAGTATTCTCTTTAACACCACGGCTGAAAATTATTGGAATTTTAAGGCTTTTCATAGACATGAAATTTTATCTTTAATGCCATGCTTGAAAATCATTGGAATTTTAAGGTTTTTCAGAGACAAAATATTTTATCTTTAATGTCATGCTTGAAAATCATTGGAATTTTAAGACTTTTCAGATATGTGATATTTTATCTTTAATGTCATGCTTGAAAATCGTTGGAATTTTAAGTTTTTTTCAGAGTCATGATATTTTATATTTAACGCCATTATAAAAAAAGTGGAAAATTTACCCCAAAAAGAATTATTCCAACATCAACATTTTTCTTTTTCAGGGTGTTTATATACAAAAAAATGTCTTTTATTTTATTTTACTTCCATTTTAAAAAAATATTGAAAATTTACTCTGGAAATTAAAAAAAAAATGTTATTCCACCATCAACATTTTTTGTTTTCAAGTTGTTTTTTCATGTTTTTTTTGGAAATTTTTTGCCGGAGTTCTCATTTTGAGGTAATAGTTCTCATTTGATTGTTAACTTTGTTTTCAGTGTAAAAATGTTGATTTGTAATCCTATTTGATTTCTTGCAAATTAGATGCATTGATTTCTGTGTATATGTTGATTTCTAATTATATTTCATTGCCTACATTAGGTGCATTCATTTAATCAAATATGTTAATTTATAATGTTATTTGATTGAACTTGCATTAGATGTAGTGAATTCAATGTAGATGTTGATTCCTAACCCTATTTGATTGTTAGCACTAGATGCGTTGATTTCATTGTAGATGTTGATTTTCAATCCTATTTGATTGCTTGTAGAATTAGATGTACTGATTTTAGTGTAAATGTTGATTCCTAATCCTATTTTATTGTTTGCATTAGATGCATTGATTTTAATGTAGATGTTTGATTCTCATCCTATATGATTGCTTGCACTAAATGCATTAATTCCAGCAAAGGTGTTGATATTTGACAAATGATGTAACTAGATATATGGTGTACGTTAATTTCAAGGTAATTAATTTAACATTGTGCATTGATTTCAGTGTAAGCACAAAAAATTTATTGATGCCATGCATTATGACTAAGATTTTGTAGATAACCTCAAACAAAATAAAATCGAATAAAACATGTATTTGTAAAATTTACATCTCCACATCTTTTAAAATTGAATATATAACTTATTTCAATCATATTTGTGTTTTCTAATTGAACCTTGAGATAAGAAATTGATTGAAATACTTTAAAAATGTGTCCATGAATTGTATATGTGTGGGTCACCAAAAAGTCTCTCTCTCTCTCTCTCCCCCTCTCTCTCCCTCTCTCTCCCTCTCTCTCGCTATATATATATAGATATATAATTTATTTTTAAAATTGAATTGTAATAGCATACATGTTGATTGCATCTCACACGACTTACAATAGATGGTGATTGGGTGTACTGTTAAGTCACTCCGTGATGTGAAGGTCACCAGTTTGAAACTCCATGGGCAAAAATTAAGTAATGTCAAGGGTTACTGTGGCCCAGGCTAGGTGCAATCCCTGATGCAAAAAAAGTCCGCTTGGGGTAGCTCAATTGACAATGGCCGTGGAAATGAAGTCTCACCGAATCAGAAGTCTTGGGTTCAAATCCTGTGATATCCCTATATCAAGATGAGAAGTTGGACATGATGAAAATGTAGTCCTACCAAAGTTACAAAAAAAATATATATGTTGATTACACTAAAAGACACTTTCCACAAACCAATATGAAGTATGATTGGAATTCTTTCCATGTTCAATATTAAATTGATACATGATATATTTTAGTTCATTTTAAGTATCAAAGTGACTTTCATCATAACTTAAGATTGTACTTATTTTCTTAGTCTAGGAAAATGTAAATAAAAATTGAACATATATTGTGCTAATAAAAGGTATAGTATATAGGAAAATATTAAATTAGTGAAATAATTTTAATAGATTCATAAACTTCAAAAATTAATGAGCATCCACAAACGAGATTAATACAAATTCATAAAGTGATATAGTGAATACATGTATCAATAAACTATCCATATGAAAATATATACAAATTACAAATATCGCATGAACATCCATAAACTAAAATAATAAACATCCATAAACTAAAATAATGTCCATGATGTACATCCATAAACTGTCCATGTATGAAAATATACAAAGTCTGTATCACAAATGTGAATATATGCCCTATGAAATGAGCCTAAAAATATACAAACTATGACACTCTAAGTACCACCAAAGCTCCTATGTGAGTTATGTTGCTCAAATTAAGTGTCCATAAGCTAGCACTGCAATATAACACATTAAAATTCAAACTAATTAGATCATTATTTGTACAAAATAAATAATATGGAAATAAATGATATTGAAACACATTTTTAATTACATATACATGAATTTGCTAAGCTCAGTCGAGTCCAAATGCAAGTCCAATAGGATGGGGGTCCAATGATTGGAGCCTATAACAATGGACCCACATAATTAGTGCCTCTAAACCCAGCATCCTGCTCATGTCTCTGCATAACAACGACATCAACGACACTCTACATATGAGCCTATGTACATAATGGCAAGGACAAATTATAATTAGTCTATAAATTAATTAACATATTTATGAAACTTAAAAAGAAAATGTTGAAATCTTAGGAATAGAAAAGTTTAACTCAACTATTGGTGCATGTGGTTGTACATATTGACTCTCCTCTACATTAGTGAACATATAAGGTGGAGGTGGAGGAGAATAAATGGAAATGTGCTCTGGTTGAGCATTCCCTGGTTGATCAACTCCCCCCCTCGGATGACCTCATAAGTTCATCCATCTAGCTGGGATGTGTCTACTTGTTATCATGAACTTATTAATATAAATGAAATCTAATACGAACTAGAAATTTTAATATAAATAATTATGCATAATTTGACAATAAGAGTCAAAATTTTCATATATATTTGTACCTGGTTTATGTCACACAAGCCATGCACCCTCCAAGTCTCATGAATGGTATCAAAATACATACATGTATGTGTCAAAAGCTAGTCAAAGGGTAAAACCGTGAGAAATGCATCATCATATAAGGGAACTAGTGGCTCACAAGGAATCGTGGTGGTCT
The DNA here is from genome assembly GCA_000404065.3 of Pinus taeda. Classification (NCBI taxonomy): domain Eukaryota; kingdom Viridiplantae; phylum Streptophyta; class Pinopsida; order Pinales; family Pinaceae; genus Pinus; species Pinus taeda. Next base: position 106,266 of record APFE031598224.1, read on the forward strand.
CCTAATCTCTCCATCAAATTTAACACGCACACTAGCCAATTACGCCCATGTGTTGTCTGCAATAGTCCTCCACGTCTCACCACCGAGTTGTGACAACACCTTTAACTCTATTAGTAATACCAAACTCTGAGACAATAGTGGCAAGAATCTCAGAGGTGGTGGTACATGCCTAGGGTCCCTACAAAGCCCCTCATGCTCATGAGTACATCCCATGCTAGTACCATAAAAATGAGATCTAGTATTAGTGTAATCTGACCTCATATGTAACACAAACTGCGCATATAAATTGCTTAGAAAAATAAATGGCGACCAGGTCATGGTTGGTGAACTTTCCCCAACCTCCGGTGAATCTATTATACATGAAAGGCGTTGTATGAACATTACTAAAATATTTTAGTGGGATCGGACTTTATGTCTATGAGGGAGATTCAGAGGGATTTTGAGAAACTCCCCATGAACATCAATGTCCTTGGTGGCCTCATTCACTGCCTCCGAAGAATTTGTGCCTTTAACCTCATGCCTCTTGAACCTATGTATGAACTGTAATATGTGGCTATGTGGGCCCGACCGTTGGCAGGCCTCGATCAACCTAGTCATGCTATCCAACATCAAAGACAATGAAATATGAGTTGGTGAATTGGCAGGGATATTCTTTATCTCTGTTGTGATCCATGTATGATGGGTTGTAACATCCTCTAATATGATTTGAGTTGTATCATCATCTAAAGAAGGGATCGATGTTGCACTCTGATGCTCAACTTTGGCATGTTTAGGACATTTAAATCATAAACACAATTTAACATATATATAATTAACAAACTAGAAGCATACTAACATATACATTAAATTCAAACACATCAGTTGAAGACAATTTAAAAATCAAAGACAATTTCAAGACATAAACACATAAAGTTTAAAGAGGATTTAAAAATGCAGCAAATGTCTCTAAAATAGGTGAAGAAGGTCCACTGGATGTAGCATGGTCATCAATAGAGACAGAAACACTGCATCTAACACTATGACTAGTGTCAGAGGAAGGCTCTATGAGGGGAACATGAACTCTCACTGGGCTATGTGATCTATCATGAGCTCGACCACGTATAACATAACCTCTCGCACTGCAATGGCCTACAATTGGGGCATGTATATGGGATGCCTCAACATATTACATATACTACATATAATACATATAAACTAATCCAAGAAACAAATGTTGACAAAAAAACCATTTCTAAACTCAAGCAAAATAATCTAGCTTGGATTCCTAAACTTTAGAGTCCATTTTTTGATAATTTATCAACCAAAGTACATTGAATTCCATGTAAACACAATCGAAAGAAGTGATCAAATCTACCCTCACACTTTTTCGCATTTCTAAATAATGCATTTTATTCATAGTGCATAAATATGTAAATATATCTGTAAAAAATTGAAATAAACCTATTTACAAAACTAATAGATTGCATGCCAACCAAATACTACAATAGACTTTATGTTCGTAATTTTTTGACTTTAACACATGACATGTGCTAAGTGAAAGCACACGAAGACAATGCTTCTTGTACAACACACTTCATAATGAAAAAATATGGTACAAATTAGAAAAGAGTCTAAATACTTGTATTTAGTAGACCAAATGCACTTTTCATGATGGATTTAATGTATCTATCTATCAATGGTACAT
>APFE031598233.1:0-11125 GCA_000404065.3 Pinus taeda
TAACACTTTAGTAAATTGTTTTAATAAACACTTAAATAAAAGCTACAAAATCATTTTTAAAATGTTTGAAAATGATTATGGTTTAGGGTGTAAGTTTTAGGGTTTGGGGTTTACATTTTAGGGCATAGGTTTTAGGTTTTATAACAATTTAGTAAATTATTTTAGTAAAAAGTTAAATAAAAGTTACAAAACACTTTTCAAAATGTTATAAAATACTTAGGGTTTCGAGTTTTGGGTTTTAGGTTTAGGTTTTAGTGTTTACGATTTAGGGATTATAACACTTTAGAAAATTCTTTTAGTAAACACTTAAATGAAAGTTACAAAACACTTTTTTAAATGCCATAGAATGATTAGTATTTAGAATTTGGGTTTTGTGGTTTGTGGTTTAGGGTTCATGATTTAAGATTTAACATCTATAAGGATTTAGTAAGTTCTTTTAATAAACACTTAAATAAAAGTTAAAAAAACTCTTCTTAAAATGTTATAAAATGCTTAGGGTTTAGGGTTTGTGATTTAGGGTTTAAGGTTTACGGTTTATAAGTGTTCAGAAATGATTTTAGTAAAAACTTAATAAAAGTTACAAAACACTTTTTAAAATGTTATAAAATGTCTAGTGTATAGGTTTTAGGGCTATGGTTTAGGGTTTATGGTTTATAACACTTTAGTAAATTCTTTTAACAAACACATAAATAAAAGATAGAAAACCATTTTTAAAATGCTATAAAATGCTAAGGGTTTAGGGTTTTGGTTTTAGGGTTTAGGGTTTATGGATTATAAAACTTTTGTAAATGCTTTTAATAAAAATTTAAATAAAAATTACAAAACACTTTTTAAAATGTTATAAAATACTTAGGCTTTAGGGTTTACAATTTAGGGTTTAGGGTTAAGGGTTTATGGTTTAGGGTTTAGGATTAAGCGTTTGCGGTTCAGGCTTTAGGGAATAGGCTTTAGGGTTTAAGGTTTACAATAATTTAGTAAATGATTTTAATAAATACTTATATAAAGGTTTCAAAATACTTTTCAAAATGTTATAAAATGATCAGGGTTTACGGTTTAGGGTTTGGGATTTAAGGCTTAGGGCTTAGGGCTTATGGTTTAAGGTTTGGAGTTTGGGTTTAGGTTTAGGGCTTAGTGTTTAGGGTCTACAATATTTTAGTAAATGATCTTAATAAACACTTAAACAAATTTTACAAAACAAATTTTAAAATGTTATAAAATGGTTAGGTTCTTGGGTTTACAGTTGAGGGTATAGTGTTTGGGGTTTGGGGTTTAGGGTTTATGTTTTAGGGTTTAGTGTTTATGTTTTTGTGTTTAGGGTTTAGGGTTTTGAGTTTATGTTTTAGGGTTTAGCGCTTAGTGTTTAGGGTTTAGGGTTTAGGTTTTGTGGCTTAGGTGTTAGGGTGTATGGTTTAAGGTTTATAATGATTTAGTAAATTCTTTTAATAAACACTTAAACAAAATTTACAAAAAGCTTTTAAAAATGTTATAAAATGTTAGGCCCCTATACTACTAGTGTAACCCCTTATTGTTATTAGTACCACCGCCTTATTATATTGTTGTACCCATGTAGTCCCCATAGAAGCCCACTATTGTTATTATTGTGCCTCATAGAAGCCAACTATTGTTATTATTGTGCCCTTACATTATTATTGTTATGTTGGCTCTTGATTAGATTTATACCCTTAGACTCCTATATATAGAAAGGAGGTCTTGTCATTTGTATCACAATAATTGTTCATTATGTAATGTAAAGGAGGTTGCCCCCTCGAAGAGACTAAATTCTAAGGCGTTGATATATCCTTTCTATCTTTTTGTGGGCTGGTTTCATAACATTTGGTATCAGAGCTTTGGATTCGAGGTTTTCGTTGCTCCAAATAGGCCATTGTGGGATTTTCACTATAACTTTTTTTCTGTGACATTTTAGAAGTGAAAAAAAAGATCCAGTTGAGACGAAAGCACACTGAACCTTGGGTCAAAATTTCAGATATTTTAGTGCTATATTTGCGGATATATGATTTAAGGAAGTTGGTCTTTTTGAAGACTCTTGAATTACATTCCAAACAGGTGACCTGGGGAAAATCGTCATAACTTTCTCTCTGAGAATCAGATTGAAATTTCGTAAGAAGGTATAGAAAGAGGACAGATGTTAGTTTCTTGTATATATTTTTCAGAGCCAAAGGTCGAAACAGTGACACGTGGCACATCGTACAAGTTCGTTCTACTAAACTAGTCTATAATCAGGTCACTGTGGGAGAGTTGACATAACTCTTCCTTGGAGAATCCAATTTGGATCATACTAGTGGCATTGGAAAGAGGAAGTAGAGTGCTACTGTAGGTCTCAATTTCAGAACTTAAAGATCTGAAAATATAGAGCTACGGTTGTTTCAAGATTGAGCTCCTAAAATCAAGAAAAAGCAAGATGACGAAGTTTGATGGCAAGGATCCGGTAAATTGGATACTTCAGATGGAGCAATATTTTGATTTACATGGTGTACCACTGTTACAAAACGTATGTATTGCATCTTCATATTTAGAACTGGATCAATTTTTATGGTATAAAGGGATTTGTTCTCGTAAACAACTTTTTACGTGGTCAATTTTCACAACTATAAATATGGAAGTTTTGTTTCTCCTAGCCTTCCACAACCCACAAGGGTTACATCACAACAGTTTAAAGAAAAAAGAGATAAAGGGCTTTGTTACAATTGTGATAGCAAATGACCTAAAGGTCATAAGTGTGTTGAGAAGAAATTATTTTACATAGAGTACGAAGAGGAGGAAGAAAAGGATCAAGAAACATCAAAAGAAGAGGATATGCACTAGGACCCAACCCTAGAGAAAGAAGAAATGAATCTGACCATATCTTGTAAAGGATTGGCAAGAATTACCACTCCTTAAACTCTCAAGATAAAAGGACATATGAAGAAGAAAAAGGTTCAAGAAGTGAAATATCACATCGAGGAAGAAGGAATGAATCTAACCATATCTTGTAATGCATTGGCCATAATTACCACTCATCAAACTATCAAGATAGAAGGACATATCAAGAGGAAAAATGTCCAAGAAGTGAAAGGTCACATCGAGCATCAAGAAATGAATTCGACCATATCTTGTAAAGCATTGGAAGAAATTACCACTCCCCAAACTCTCAATATAGAAGGACATGTTAAGAAGAAGGTTAAAATAGTGAAATATCAAGAATAAAAGTATCAAGAAATAATAAAAGAAAAGGATACTCACCAGGAATGAACCCCAGAGAAAGAAGAAATGAATCTGACCATATCTTGTAATGCATTCGTTGGAATTACCATTCCTCAAAATATGAAGATAGAAGGAAATATCAAGAAGAAAAAGGTAATAGTGTTTATTGATTCACGTAGTACCATAATTTTATAAATTGTAAGATAGCCAAGGACTTGAATTACTTCCTAGATCCAGCACCATAGTGTCAAGTGACGGTTGTAAGTGGAGGAACCATAAATTGCTCTTGAAAGTTCCATAATATCAAGTTATCCATGGGAGAATATTTATTCAATAACCCAATGTTTTCCACTCCAATGGGTGATGCTGATGTTGTACTAGGAGTCCAATGGCTACAAACGTTGGGTACAATAGCTTTTAATTTTCAAGAACTTTTTATGAAATTTTCTTCAGAAAGAAAGGATGTTGAATTAAGGGGTATCAGAAGGAAACCAGGAAAGATAATCAACTCTGATTTAATGACGAAGTTTCTAAAGAAATAAAAACAAGGTGTAATTACAAAATTATGTTCGCTAACTGTTCGCACATCGAAATCATGTATTTCTCCAGATCTCCAAAAAGTCTTGGACAATCATTCCAAGGTATCTGAGACTCCCAAAGGTCTCCCATGTATTCCTGATCATGATTGTGCTATTCATTTTATTCCAAGATGTGTTCCTCCAAATCTCAAGCCTTATAGATATCCATATGCCCAAAGGAGTGAAATTTAACATATGGTTGCAGCAATGGTAGAGGTTGGTACAATTATCCAACCAAATTTGATAAAAAAAGGAAGGTATGAATGGAAGAAAGGCGAAGTAGGGTGGGAACTCATTCAAAAGTTGTTGAATATCCATGTTCCAACAATATTGCCAGAACTTGAGAAGGAAGGAAAAATCATATTGGAACATGAAGCATTTATAGACTCGAGAAGTTGACAACTACGAAATTGATCAATTTCAAAGCATCTCATCAAGTGGAAGTACTTACCTATTGAAGATTTCACATGCAAGGACAATAATTTTATATAGAAGCATCAAGAACTACTCAAGCATTGAGGACAACACTTTTTGAAGGAGAGGGGCATGTTAGGCCCATATACTATTAGTGTAACCCCTTATTGTTATTAGTACAACCCCCTTATATATTTTTGTACCCTTGTAGTCCCCATAGAAGCCCAATATTGTTATTATTGTGCCCTTACATTCTCATTGTTATGTCGGCTCTGATTATATTATGACCCCTTAGACTCCTATATATAGAAAGGAGGTCTTGTCATTTGTATCATCCAAAAATTGTTCATTTATGTAATTTAAATGAGGTTTCCCCCTCGAAGAGGCTAAATTCTAAGGCGTTGATATATCTTTTCTATCTTTTTGTGAGCTGGTTTCATAACATAAAATGCTCAGGGTTTAAGGTTTAGTTTATAGGGTTTAGGGTTTATTGTTTACGGTGTAGGGTTTAGGGTTTGAGGTTTAGGATTTAGGGTTTAGGGTTTATAAAACTTTATTAAGTGCTTTAATAAACACTTAAAAAATGTTATAAAACACTTTTTAAAATCTTAATAAATGATAAGGGTTTAGGGTTTGGGGATTGGGGTTTAGGGTTTAGGGTTTAGGTTTTATAACACCTTAGTAAATTCTTTTTATATACACTTAAAAAAAGTTACAAAACACTTTTTAAAATGTTATAAAATGTTGAGGTTTTAGGGTTTAAAACGTTATAAAATGCTTAGGGTTTAGAGTCTAGTATTTAGGGTTTATAAAACTTTAGTAAATCCTTTTAATAAAAACTTAGAAAAAAGTTACAAAACACTTTCTAAAAATCTATAAAATGCTTAGGGTTTAGGTTTGAGGGACACTTTAGTAAATTATTTTAATAAACACTTTAAAAAAAAGTTACAAAACTCTTGTTAAAATTTTATAAAATCCTTAGGGTGTAGGTTTTAGGGTGTAAGGTTTATAACACTTTAGTAAAATCTTTTAATAAAAACATGAAAAATTACAAAATGCTTATTAAAATTTTATAAAATGTTTAAGGTTTAGGGTTTTAAAATATTATAAAATGCTTGCTAAATTGTAATAAAATGCTTAGAGTTAAGGGTTTATAACAATTTACTAAATTCTTTAAATAAACACTTAAAAAAAAGTTACAAAGGCTTGTTAAAATGTTATAAAATACTTCAGGTTTAGGGTTTGGGGTTTAAAATGTTATAAATTTCTTATGGTTTAGGGCTTAGGGTTTAGGTTGGGGGTGTGGGTATTAGGGTTTAGGGTTTATCATATATAATCCTTTAATAAATTCTTTTAATAAACACTTATAAAAGAGTTAAAATACGGTTGTTATGGTTTAGGGTTTTTTTGGGTTTTTAGGGTTTACGGTTTATAGTTTTTTAGGCTGTAGGGGTTTTTTAGGGTTTAGGGTTTGGGGTTTAAGGTTAAGGGTTTAGGGATTAGGGGTTTAGGGTTTATAGCACATTAGTAAATGGTTTTCGTAAACACTTAAATAAAAGTTACGAAACACTTTTGAAAATTTTATAAAATCCTTAGGTTTTAGGGTTTGGGGTTTAGGGCTTAGGGTTTAGGGTCTAGGTTTTGGAGTTTTAGGGTTTAGAGTATATAAGAACTTAGGAAATTCTTTCAAGATTTACGCTTTAGAGTTTATAAGGCCTTAGCAAATGATTTTAGGTTTTATCATTTAGGCTTTAAGCATTAGGATATAGGGTTAGGGGTTTAGGGTTTAGGGTTTAGGTTTTATAACACTTTAGTAAATTCTTTTAATACACACTTAAACAAAAGTTACACAACACTTTCTAAAATGCTATAAAATTCTTAGTGTTTAGGGTTTACCATTTGAGGTTTACGGTTTGGGATTTAGGGTTTCAGGATTAGGGTTTAGGTTTTAGGGTTCATGGTTTAGGGTTTATCGTTTAGGATTTATACAACTAAAGTTACAAAATGATTTTTAAAATAAAAATAAAAAAATAAGCGTTTAGGGTTTAGGGTTTAAAATAAGTAAAAGATCTGTACCCTACAATTCTCTGTCTCACAAAAACAAGTGATATGAACTCACTAGAAGGGAAGAAACCCCTGTTCAATTGTGTTTCACCTTTGACTAACTGTGGGTAGGGTAGAGATATTTTACAAGCCCTCTCCACCCTCCAAATTATGTGTCCAACATGATGTTGTAGCATCACTTCCTATGCCCTAAATAGAGATCCAAACACCACACAAACGTAGCACAAAAAATCATTCAAACTTACCTTAGAACTTTGGCCTTTTCTATCAAGAATATCCACACCTAGACATAAGAGAAACTCCTCCACCTCTTGTGCCAAATTCATCCTCTTGTTAGCTTCTGAGCTGCCTCAAGTTCATTATCTATCTCAAAGGAATACCTAATTTTATTTGCACTTTGAATGTGCTCTAGACATCCAACACTTAACTTCTATTTTTATGCACACACGTGGCTCGATGAATTTTTTCTTGGAGCATACTTTAGCCCATGCTAACATTCCCAACTAGACAAATTATCCACCAGCCACATATAAAAATTAATATCTCTTATTAGACACCTCTATTTTGTGTGACTTTCGCTAACCTTTTTTTCTTTATTTGTCCTCTAATACCTTGAAGTGTCAAATTAGTCAAAGTCAAATTGTTTGTTTCCCAACTCATTTAGGTGCAAAACCCCAAGCTTGGGTTCCAATCCCACATTGCATTGGTTGTGCTTCTGCCTCCATACACTGATTTCAAGGGCTTCAATTACTTCCCAAGCTACTAAATCTCAAAAAACTCTTTAAATATAGATCCATAAGAGATTCCCCATTAGACTACAATTGACTGTATGTTTGTAGAAATAATTCAATAGGCTAACAAAATATTCCCAATTCCACCATAAGCTCGAGAAGGGCAAGGGGATATAGTTTACCCTTTTCAGACACTGTAAAATAAGAAGGAAGGAAAGAAAAATTATACATGAGTCCATTTACATTTTACATGTAAGTACCTCTCATGTAATATTCTGAGAAGATTACAAGTTAAGACTCACAATGTTCGGAACTGATTCAAACATGAACATATAATACCAATTGACAAGAAATTTTTCTGGGTATTTGACTAGAAGGCGAAAAATACCTAAAAAATTTAGACTCAATTCCCTGAGAAGTGTTGGAGCACACCCAAGAAAAGGGTAAAATAGCAAAGAAGCATAGAATTGCAATAATTTCTAGCATCATATATTGGAGGAGAGGAAGCTAGGTCCTTGTCCTCTCCTCATAGTTTTTTTTAGGCTTCCTTTTTAGATTGATTTTGTTTGTTTGTTTATCTATGTAGGTATTGGTGTCCTTTTTATTTTATTTGTTGTTGATTTATTCTTCATTATAGTTTATTTTCTTGATCCTTATTGTTTTCTATGTATTTTATCATCCTAATTGTTCTTAACTCTTTTAGTATTTTTGTTATTTGTTTAATTTCTATTGCCTTACATGAAATACCTTCTTTAGCATCAAACATAAGGCAATTAAAGAGAGAAATAAGAACACCTTTGTTTACCTCATGAAAACACTCGCATGGAAAAGTTTTTTGAGAGACCCTAAAGCCAGAAATGAAAATACTCTCTCTAGACAAAATTCGCAATAAAGGTAAAAAATCCTACTAACAGAGATGTGGAAAACCTCAAATCACTAAGTGGAGGGCCGATACCCTTTTCAATTTTCTCGAACCCACATAGAGAAATTTAAAATCTGTTAGTTATCAACTTTTTAAAGCCGTGAGAAATAATTCTAATAAAAGAACAAAATACTTGTTAGATCAGTGAGATTTAAGGATAATTGTTACATGTTAGCAACCTCATAATCACATCTGATAATAATATATTAAACCACTTCAAACCACGATATTCTTTAGGTAAACCAGTCTACCTCAGGGAGGATAGATATGGGATAAGAGGAAAGAATCGTATATGATGCAGAAGGATATGAGAAATAAAGAAGATAAAACCCTTATCAAACATACATATAACCTAGCTCCCAAACCCAACAATGTGAATGGTGAAGGAGACAATGAAGGGGGTAGTAACCCCAGTATTTTGTTGAGGCATTTACCACCGTTGGGTCTCCAAGCTCAATTTATGTCGCCCCTATCTGACATATCACATTGGCGCTCCAATTCCCATTAAGGTGATCATAGCTATATTGCCATTGTCCATATGGAATGGCATAGTGTGGTGGAGGTGCTTCAAAGTCAATGCATAAGAACGATAAACAGTGTGATGGAAATATATATTCACTTTCAAAGGCATGGCCACGAGTTTCTAAATGTTTGCAAACCTTTTGTTAGGTCCCCATAATACTAGTGATTACCCCATTACTATTGTCATTATAACTCTTATTGATATTGTTGTGCCCCTATTTTCCCCATATTGTTATTACTGTCCCCCATAGAATCACTCTATTGTTATTTTTGTGCCTTTATATTATTATTGTTAGGTTGGCTGGGTTATATTGTGACTCCTTAGACTCATACATATAGAAATGAGGTTTTTCTCATTTGAATTATCGAAGAATCATTCATTTCTTTAATGTAAAGGAGGTTGCCCCCTCGAACAGACTGAATTCTAACATGTTGATCTATCATTTCTATCTTTTTGTGAGCTGGTTTCATAACATTTGGTATCAAAGATTTGGATTCTAGGCTTTCACTGCTCCAAATAGGTCATCGTGGCATTTTTGCTATAACATTTTTCTGAGACGTTTTAGAAGCAAAAAAAAAATACCCATTTCTGACGAAATCGCATTGAACCTCGGGTCTAAATTTCAGAGATTTTTGCAATATATTTGCAGAGATATGATCAGAGGAAGTTGGTCTTTTTGCAAACTCCTGAATTACATTCCAAACAGGTGACCTGTGGAAAATCGTCATAACTTTCTCTCTGAGCATCAGATTGAAATTTCGTAAGAAGGTAAAAAAAAGAGGGCAGATTCTAGTTTCCTGTATATATTTTTCAGAGCCAAAGGTCGAAACAAGTACACGTGGCATGTCATACAATTTCACTCTACTGAACTAGTCAATAATCAGGTCACTGTGGGAGATTTGGCATAACTCTTCCTTGGAGAATCTAATTGGGGTCAGACTGGTAGAATTGGAAAGAGGACACAAAGGGATACTACAGAACACAATTTTAGAACTGGATGATCTGAAATTACAGAGATACATGAGAGGAAATATCGAGCTCCTACGAAGTGAAAAATGGTGTCTAGATTTTTTGTAATTTTTGCTTAAGCTTGGTTTGAAAAATTATTTTGAAGGAATTGAAAGGGCATGGTAGAGCATTATTATCGATAACTGATTCCCCAAGGAAAGAAAATAAAAACACTTAGTAAGCAACCTGAAAGCTCTAGCATGACTCATGAAGAAGATGAAGAAATGCTACATGATATATCAAAATTACAAGACTAAGTGCAACAAATGTCACTCTCACAAAAGCTAACAGAAGCTAAGATAAATGGTGTGGAATCTAAGATAAAGGGTGTGGAAGCTAAGATGAATGGCGTGGAAGCTAAGATTGACAATTTGAAGATAGATTTGTAGACAGATTTGACAAATTTTCTACAAGAAATACTTACTAATGGTGAAAGGGTAGTAAAGGAAACTCATCATGTGAACAAAAGAAATGTTAATCATGATTTCATAGACTCTAATGTTGGATCGAAGACCCACAATATTCCAAAAATCAGTATGAGGATTTTTGATGGCAAGGACCCTGCAATATGGATATTATAGATGGAGCAAGTTTTCGATCTCAATAATGTGCAAAACACACAAAAGGTACGTATTGAAACTTTATATTTGGAACCAAATCAGTATGCATGGTATCAATGGCTTTGCTCTCGTAAACAAATTATCACTTGGAATATTTTTATAGAATAATTGACAAAAAATTATGAGGATACAAAAAGAAACACATTTTTTAGCTAATTCATAAGTCTCAAACAAAAGGGTTCAATAATGGAGCACATTGAGGAGTTCCAAAAATTGAACATAAGCGTAAAAAATATTCCAGAGGAGCATAGGAATGATGTGTTAATAGGGACTCTAAAGGGTAATATCCAACATGATGTTCACCTTTGGGAACCTGATTCATTAGAGAAGGCATTCAGGTTAGCAAGAAAAAAGGAAAGAAAAATTATGGCAACCAGGAAGCATACCACTCACAACTATAAATATGGAAGTGTTGTTGCCCCTAGTCTTACACAACCTATAAGGTTGAAACCACAACAGTTGGAAGAAAAAAGAGCAAAAGGGATTTGTTACAGTTGTGATAGAAAATACACTAAAGGTCATAAGTGTGCTGAGAAGAAATTATTCTACATAGATTGTGAAGAGGAAGAAGAAAAGGAGCAAGAAAGGTCAAAAGAAGAGGATATACTCCAGGAAAAAAGCCTAGATAAATTGACCATATCTGTAATGCATTGGCTAGAATTACCACTCCTCAAACAATAAATACAGAAGGACAAATCAAGAATAAAAAGGTAATAGTGTTAATTGATTCAGGAAGTACCCACAATTTTATTCATTGTAAGCTAGCAAAAAGAATTGAATTCCTTCCTATATCCAGCACCAGAGTGTCATGCAAATGGAGGAACAATAAATTTCTCTTTAAAGTTCCATAATATCAAGCTATCCATGGGAGAACATGTATTGACTAGCTCAATGATTGCCATTCCAATGGGAGGTGATGATTTTGGACTAGGAGTCCAATGGCTACAATCATTGGGTACAATAACCTTTAATTTTCAAGAACTTTTCATGAAATTTTCTACAAAAGGAAAGGAAGTTGAATTAAGGGGTATTCCAAGGAAACCAGGAAGGATAATCAACTCTAA